>JAOCPT020998499.1:0-14687 GCA_026546935.2 Palythoa grandiflora | reverse complement strand
GGGAATCACCCATGTCTATACAAATATTGTGAAGAACAACACATGCTAATGCAATGCATTTAATGGCATCAGGTTGAAAAGATGATTTACGGTAGAGAACTCTCCATCTACTTTTCAGCTGGCCAAAAGCTCTTTCTGTGACCATTCTTGCCCTGCTGAGGCAGTAGTTGAAATAGTGCTGTTCAGCACTCAGAACAGCATTGGAGTAAGGTTTCATCAACCAAATACGAAAAGGGAATGCTGAATCCCCTAGAATCATAGGATAAATGTCTGTTCCTTGAATGTTCTGTGATAATTCAGGGATCACTTTCTTTTCCATGATATCACTCCAAAGCTGTGTAGATTGAAAAATAATGGAATCATGTGAATTGCCTGGAAAACCTACACTGACCCACATGAATTTTGCTGCAGCATCGACAATGGCCATCATAACAATAGAGAAAAAGTTTTTAAAGTTATGGTACTCTTTACAAGCTTCCTCCCCACCTGGTGGGCACTGAATGGGGATGTGGCAACCATCAATTGCTCCCCAACACCAAGGAAATTGCCAAAGTTGGTTCATGTCTACCATGGCTTCTGTAAAATCCTGCTCAGAAGTTGGGAAATGATTCGTCACTACCTTCCTCCATAAGTTTTTAACGATCGCCTCGCAGACTTCCTTAACAATGACATGGATAGTTGCTAGCCCAACGCCAAACAATTCTGCTATTGCGTACAGGTAATCACCCCTCCCCAGGCGATAAAGACATATTGCTAATCTGCACTCCGGGGAAATGGGCATCTCAGTCACCTGATCATTTGTTATATCCTGCCTGATATTCTCTAGTATATAGGAAAACGTTTGGCGTGTCACACGAAAAGTTTTCTTGAATCTTGCATTGTCATAAGTTGACCACACCATTTCCCACCACCCAGCATTTCTCTCAAACCTTCGAACACTACGAAAACGTTCCTCTTCTTCTCCCACTTGCTGCAGCAATAAACATAATAAAGCTAGCAGTCGAAGCCTGAATTTTTATCTAACTGCTACAAGCGTTGCCATTTGAAAAGATAAATTCCTACGCCTTCGCCTCGCCAGAGCAATCTTTAGCATTACTACCTCTCTGAACGCCGCCATACTGTTTTTGGAAGTTCTCCGCTGATAAAAATCAATGCTGGCACAAAACGACATCGAAATTATATTCGACATCTAAAATAAACCGACATTAATTCGTCTCCCGGACGAAAAAAATTCATCAATTAAATACGTCTCATTAAATGCGACGTATAAACAGGTCCTTATTTATCGAAATTCGTAAACCGCAACTAAACAATGGCATCAAAGCAGCTAAGAAACTTGAATTGTTTTAGTCTTTAATTTGTTTTCTTTTCAATAACTTATCTCATGTATACCTTTATAATCAGTCGCACTGTGTTGTATGAATTCAGTCGTTTTGAGAATGGTTGAATTAAACCGAAATATCAACGTTACATCGGTCTTGTTAAACTTTAAATTTTTAAGTTACAATTATGTTTTTCGGAGTTGTATTCATCTTATAAAGGCGTGTATTATAACTTGATTTGATTCAAAGAAGGGCTAGAATGTAACGATTGCCCGTTTGCCCTGGGCAAGCTTTTCTTGCTTGTGGGCACACAACTCAAACTGGCACTTGGCCGAATTGGCAAGTTAATTTTTTACTTAGTATATAACTTTATACAGAATTTAAACGCTAAAACATTAAGAAACAGGGACTTAAGGCTAAGGTCCTTGTGCAACGGCACCGTTGTCACTTAAATTAATTTATTTTAACTTGTTTATTTTATTTCCCGCATTTTCCTTTTTACGTGATTTTGTTAGTTTTGTGCAAGCATTTTTGTTTCCCAATCAGTTTGAACTCGCTCGGCTCTCTATGAGCATCACAAACTCGTTGTTTAATTCGTCTCGTCTTTTTCAACCAAGAACTGTGGTGTATGTTTTTACCTTTAGTGTTTATTTCTTTTTTAAGTATTGTTCGTTACTAAATCAATTTACATTTTATTTGTCAATTAGCGATTCGAACGCCTTTATAACTTGTTCATCACAAGTACTTTAGTTTAATATTTTGTTCGTATTAGTTATTTTCACTTACGCGTTACTTATTTCGTATTTAGACTTTCTATTGTTACGTACAACGCTAATGCGTTTTTTTCGTTAGTTAATCTACCAACAACAACAATTCTTTATTTACCCATAATTATAATTACCTAGTTAATTTAGATTTCTTTAATTCATTCGTAGTTTACAGCAATCGGCTCATAAAAGCACAGTTCGAAATTAATCGCAGCTATAACTTGGGTTTTGTATCCTTGGCCTTTAGTATAGTAATCATTGTTCTTTCTAGTATTGTTTACCTTTAAATAGCGTACTCCACAAGTTTTATAATAAACAATGATATCATTATAAGGTGTTTTTGTAGGATGGATGCTTGTGTGCATTACATATGATTAACTGTACCATGAAAAATATCTATGATACATGTTTCAAGCAAGAACCATTTTCAACAGACCATTTTATATATAGTTACTAAATGACATCAAGGCTGATGTTTAGTGAAAGCATATTTGTCAGATCTGGAATTCGTTCTTTTATCCCTATTCTATCACTACCCAATGCACCAGAACCCTCTTTTCGGCCCCAGCAACTCCTCCTATCATTTAGAACAAGCAGGAGACAATGACAGCAATGGTAGAGATTCCGCAGATGGCAGAAAACGAATTAAGCGTAAAAACTGTCGTTGAAGAAAAGTGTCTTGTAGCAGCCTATAAAGAATTTTATGATGCCCTTAAGTCAACAAAAAGCAGCCACGAAAAGAAAACCATTTCGGATGGAATCTTCAGAAATATTCCAATAAATGTGGTTGGAAAGTGGTGCTGAGAGAGATAAGTCAATGACCCAGTCAAAAAAGATGGTGAAATACAGTCAGGTAAACAACCAGCTGCCACCTGAGCTAAAACCGTAAGTAAAAAGGAGAAAGAAGGGCAAAAGATAAAGAAAAAAAGACAAACTTTGGACAGCACGGAGCAGGTACTACTTGATTTGATGAAAGTACAATAGAAATTGCTGCAAAGGTGCGAGGAGAGTGACCACAACGTTTCTGAAGCTCTCCTCAAATCGCAAGCCGAGGCACAGCGCCAATATACATATAAGGAGTTTGACCAATTGGGTAACATATTATTCGCTTCCAAAAAGTAGTTTTTGTTTTAAAATTTACTCAAATAGAAAAATACTATATACGTAAATGATATTTTATATATTTAGTTTTTGCATGTCACTTTCGAATATGGATTAACGTAATCAAATATAGTTGTTACCTTGTCGGCTTAAATAGTTTACAAATCAAATTATATTACTGTGTATTAAATTAGGAACAAAACCAAAACAAAATCAGTTATTGATTTGCGACATATTGTACAAGGGCTCGTAGATCCTCAGCAGCAGGTTGGGAACGGGATTGTTGTCATTTTCAACATCACTGTTTTTATTATTGCAATCATCAAAGAACATTTCATCCAAAATACAAATATCATGCAGCACACAGCATGCAGGTATGATAAGAAACTGGAAAGAAAGAAAGAAACCTGAAAGGAACCCAACACCTGCAGCACTTGAACACCTTGCTCTATGGGACCTGGCAGTAGGAGAGTGTGGCCTCAAACAAGTCGATACAAGTTACAAAGAAACCAAAATCAAGGCCACGATATGGTTGGCAACCATGAAGCAACGATCCAAAGCTACAGGCAGTACAGCAGTTTCAAGAGCTCAAGAAAAAGAACGGTAGAAGATCTATTCTAAAAGACGCAAGGAAGTACACGATGGATTGGGGACTAGATCTTTAAATAGGAGACAATTCAGAGCTTTTGATGAGAATGGGCGATTGTCGACTGATGTGCAGGGCAACAAAAAAATGCTAACAAGAGGACGCATGGCGCGAGTGAAGGAAGAAATTAAACAGAGCATGTAGCAGGGAAACTTTGTGGCACATAGACTGGAGAATGAGACATTAGAATTTTCAGATTGCTTCAACTGGAGCATGAACTGGAGGTCAACGCCAACCTATACTATAACTGCTATTAAAGAACAGATGATTGAAAAAACAACTGACACTGAATGCAGAATATGCCACCAGTATCCTGAAACGGCAGTGCACATACTGGCAGGCTACCAAAAGCCAGCACAGAGAAAATACTTATGGCGCCATAACAACGTTCTCAAACAAGTTTTGAGCGTAATTCTGCTGAAACACGGACTAAGGGAGAAACACCTGAACCCATATCAACCCAAAAGCTATCACTCTAATGAACAAATTGAGATCATTTGGGACTGCACCAGAACCACCTCATCACGATCAAAAGAGGAGGGAAACAGGCCTGATATCTGTATTATTAACATTGTGAAGAAGGAAATAGCTCTCCTGGAAATGGCTTGCTCCAACTGGAGAAATAGAGTACTAACGGAAGAAATCATGGCCAGAAATCGCGGACATTTGAGCCGGCGTAACGCCCAGTGGATACCGCTCAAAACATATTAAGATGGCAGCTTTCGGGAATAAGCGAAAGAGTGGCTGTGTCGTACAAAACTACAGAGATTTAGACAACTTTTCCTCCGTAGTTTTGTATGGCACAGCTCCGAAGAAAAGAGGAAAGTTGTGGGAGGTGGAAAGAATTATCACGAAGAGGAATTGTAAATCTGTAAGTTAATTTTTTTTCGCGTTCTTGTTGTTACTTGATGCATTGTAATTTCAAAGATTAGATTAGAAAACGTTTGACAATTTGTTATTTTACAGGGTTATGAATATTATCTTAAGTGGGCGAATTGGGGGTATTTGGCGTGTTCCTGGGAGCCGTCAGAAAATTTAGCACAAGATCTCTTGCGGTGGGTATAGTCCTCAATAATAAATTTTATTTTAGATGCTAGCATAATGCTAAGCAGCCGCGAACGTACAATTTTCGCAAGATGCTGTAAAATTCTAATATGAGTTCTGAATCGGTCAGTCATTTATTATATTCTGAACACTTATTTCCAAAACGCACAAGAAACATTTTCCAGATTTTTTTCAGTTTCTTGCTAAAAATTTCAATCTTTCCCCATTTTTATTGCCTACAACGTATCATAATCTCAAATTCCAGGTTAACATTTATATGTGGACTGTGTGTGTCAGTTTTTTGCAAAATGTACCAATACAGATTCATTATGTACCCTGTAGTTTTTAATGCATGTGGAATCCTGTTTTTTGAAAAAACAAATTGGACTTTGAAGAATGGAAATCATTTTGTCCATTGATTAGTCGCCCTGATGATGGCTTTTAAAATAGCCAAAAACTTCAATAGATATAACTAAAATTAGAAATAAAATAATAATATAAACATATATTTTATATTTTATACAATTTGTATTTTGAAAAATGAAATTCAAATATATTAGAATGTTGTTAGTAAAATGTTAAAGCCCAGTAAAACAAATAAAATTTGTTATTTCTCGTCCCCACCTTTTTCAAAAATTATCTATCAACTGGTCATAAGTTCAAAGATCAGAAGAGGTAGAAACATCTATACAAATCATGCCATGGTTTGTACACAATTATTTTAATGAAATTGAGTACTAAATATACTATGCTTTCAGCTGTTTGAACCTGTATTCTATATTTGCCATTGCTTCATTCATAAATCTGTGTTGAACAAAACAACTTTAGTTGCATGAATACATTCAGAAGATTGGCACTAGAAACAAGCATTGTATTTTGCAAAAGAAAAAGTTAAATGTGTTGAAGCTTTGTATTAAAGTTAGCAAATAGTAAAGAAAAGGGATGCAGCTGCCAAAAAGAAAATGAGTGGCAACAAGAAACACAATTTTAAATAGTATATATGATGGAGTGGGGAATGCTGTCTCACTGAATTTCGTCTTCTGACCCCGCTACAGGAGTTTTGACAATCCCCTGAAACCATCAGCCCAGCGGTTAGAGAAGGCCAGCAGAAACTTCCAATGTGGGATTTTGGCTGGCCTAAGAAGTAGAAGGGCAGGTCCAGTTACCATGACGTGTGGCCATATCTCATGCGGGGGAAGGGGGTGCCTTTAAATCATAAATGTTGGTTTTTTTCTTTACAACAAACATGTTTTTGACAGATTCACCTCTCTTCCCCCACACTGGGATTTCTGGTTAGATGAAAATGGGTAGGGGTTAAAAGTAGAGTTCCCTTTGAAGGCCAAACCAGTGTTAACCTGGAGCTCAAAGAAGTGTTGTGTATCCAATGGAAACTTAAGTCAGGCGCCAAGTGTTGCTTCAGAGAAAGCTTGTATTTATATTGTTAAACAGGCTTGTGACATTGAAAATTTAAAAAATTGTGAAAAAAAAATAAATATCAAATTTGATCAGTATATCATTTGTGAAAACTAGGCTTTACTGTTAATCAGACCTTTCACCTTGCATTAGAATATAGATATGAAAAAGATTATTTCTAAATCTTGATGAAAAGTTGCATATCACTGTCCTATTGTGCTATTATGTAGCAAAATGTTTAGATTAGGTTTTAAAGTTTTTAGATATTTCCAGCATTTTATTGGGTAAGATTTTAAGAGTATTTTGACCTTAAATTTTTGTACAAAGTCTGTAGTTCAACCCATTGACAGTAATGGTATTTTACTAAAGCTAACTATCAATCTAATTCCTATCTGTGTTTTCTGATTCTTTCAAATTATCTCATAACAATGCCTGCAGCTTTTTAACTGATCTGAGTCTTGTTTTGATGCCCATTTTGTTTAGTTCTACTTTAAGCTCTTCTACAGACATGCTTTCAATATCTAGACTCTGCTGTTCCATATTCCCCTGAGGCTCCTGTGGTTTTTCAAGGTGAAATGGCCTCCGTGTTGCTCGTTCCTCTCTAATGGTGTTCTCCCAGTATTCATTTGCCCTCTTTCTGTATTGCCTTAGTGTCCTTTCATACCCAGCCAAATGCTCCATCCGCTTTCCAACAATAAGAACGTCTTTAGCCACATCCCATTAGACCTTTGTAGATGAATTCGGCGGCAGTCATCATTTAACTTCTCTACACTTTTTGGTCAGAAATTAAAGTTTATTAATTTGGTTAAATGCACAAGAAGCACGTATATAACATTTTCTTTTACTGGTGACTTACCTTGACCAGTGAACTTCTTCATGCCCTAATACCTGGTCATGAACTTAGGTACATGATATACCATGCCATGCATATATGGAGTAACCCTCGCCTTTTCATACCCTAAACATCTTCCACCAAGTGACTGGAATAATGTTACCCATTCACGTGCCTGTATGTTTTTTAAAAGAAATACATTGAATATTTGAGAAACAGTGGAAAGCCAAATGTTACAAACAAAAAATCTTTCATAAAATAATTGATACATGAAAAAATTAATTGTAAATCTAAAACCATGGTTGTTTTTTTGCTTATGAAAAAGTTACTACTACTGCAAAATCAGTTCCAAAATGAAACCTTATTATATTTGGATGGGTGTGATCTTATACAAGTAATATGCAAGTAGTTAAAGTCTAAATAAGAGTCTAGAAAATATGAGTTACCTTCAGAAAGTAGTCCAGAACTTGTTCAGCAGTTGGATTTTCAACACCAACCAATGCATACAGCTCACCAAAATCCTATAACCAGAAAATAATTATTTGCACATATTAAATGTGATGTTTGTAGATACAAATAAAAATTGCAAAAACCTTGTTGTTTTTAATTTTAATTTAATTTAATTTTTAATGTAAGATTTTAGAAGATTAGACTAATTATTACATGAAATCACTAAATATGTTAAACCTCTGATTCAAAGCATTAGATGCAGTTCGTCAGGAACAACATTTGCAAGAGGGATATCCAGAAGGGGCTGGTGCTCACAGGAAAACTTGTTTTTCTTGGCACAGTCTTTTACTTTGGCTAAGGTACTTGCAATGTTCTCTCCCCAATAATGCTCTTGTGGCTTTGTCATATCAAATCTAAGGATAAAGATAGTTACATTAAACATAAATGTAAAATAAAAAATAAAAAAAATAAGTCACAAAAGTTGTATGATGTTGTCAAAATAGGAACTGAAAATACTTACTTGTGTATTTCACACCATATGCATACATAGTCTGACGTTGCTGCTTTCTGCCCATTGCAAGTAACAGAAACTGAAATATTTCAAAATAAATTTTTAATAAGCTATGTATTCACAAAAATTGTACATCAAATTATTATTGGTTGCATTTTCTGTCTACATCATGTAGCTAAATACCAACCATGTTTATGAACATAGTGATGGAAATGGGGGAACTCAAAATAATTTGTCTGGTTCTTTATAAGGGCAGGCAAATTCATCATTATATTGACATATCACCAGGTAAATGTGGCTGGTAATTACCCCACCCTTTTTTTAATTATTAATTTTAGGTCAAAGAGAGAGACATTTTTATAGTTTGTATATTTAGTATTTACATATGATATTCTTAGTATTTTTTTTGATATCTTTTTAATTATCATTTCTATTTTTTCTTTTCTCTGGGCAGTTTGTTTTTAATTATTTCAATAGAAATAAGCTAAAGTTATCATACAGCTGCATGCCCAATGTTAAATCCGTAATTGACTCCCACAATAAAAACCTAATGAGAGAAAAACCACCGCAAGACGAGAGAAAATGCAACTGTAGAAAGAAAGAAGAATGCCCGTTGCAAAACCAATGTCTATCTAAGGGGATTATATACCAGGCAACGGTAACATCAGACCAGGGCGAGACGGAAACCTACGTGGGACTGACGGACACACCATTCAAAACCAGGCTCGCGAATCACAAGCAGTCCTTTAAGAAAGAATCACTCAAGAACCAAACTGAATTAAGCAAACATATATGGGAACTGAAGAACAAAGGGAAAACATTTAGTGTCACTTGGAGAATACTTGGAAAAGCGCGCTCATACTCCAACATCACAAAACGATGCGGGCTCTGTATATTACAGAAATTTTTTATTCTCCGTCATAGACACTTGGCAACCCTGAACAAAAGATCAGAACTCGGGGTGGGCTGTAAGCACGCGAAAAAATTTTTGTTAAAAAAATTTAAATAGCTAAGCACCCGTGCGTATCTGTAGTTTAAGAGCACCAGAACAGTTAAAATGGCCCATTCTATTTGCCATATTTTCTGCAATATGTTCTTTCACACTGTTCGGTGTGCCAGCATGGTACATGTCTACAATCCTACTTTTAGGTTTGTGTGCAGCATGGAAATTTTTTTCTTTTAAAAAGACCTCGAAAACTCGAAATAAAATAAAATATGGCACTGTTACCTTGTCTGGCAGTAAAGTAAAGTTCTAGGGGTCTTACTACTAAGGGTTTTCAATTCTGCTATAAGTGAAGAAAATGCAGTTTGAAGGGCTACATTGTTGTCCACATACTGCACAGTGTATTTTAAGTTGGCTCTGTTTGGACTTTGCTCAATAAATTTCACATTATTATCCTTAAGGTGAAGTGAGGATAAAATTTCGTTTTTTGTTGCCTTTGTTGCTGTCGCAGTTAGGATCATCAGCCGGCTTGTTGATGGAGCTAGCGATTTCAATTCACCAAGGCATCCATACCATTTCCTGAATGGAACTTTCTTTGATCCAGACATGCCCCTGTTTGAACAGAGTTAAATGAGACTGTGCACAAAAATCTCAAATTATATTTAGTGACTGTAACAATTTTTTTCTGTATAAAAACTTAATCCAATATTTATATTATATAATATTACATATTATTATAATATATGTATATGTATATATCATATGTATATGTATGTGTATATTTATTTATTTAAGAAAAATACCAAAATTATACCTCTAATCACTAATGTCTTATTATTTGATTTGCATGTTTTATATTTTCTTTAAAACCAGACTCGGGCAAAATATATTGCATAGAAATTCTGAACCTTTTAATGCATCCTAACTATAATATATGACTTGAATTAGAGCAAATTGAGGTCAATTTTATTGATCATAATCACAAAAACTTATAATAAATACACTATTCTATCAGGTGAGTCTTGAGTTTTGTACTGAGGCAAATGAAGACTTGTGAAGTCATTCTTGACAACACAAAGAATCAAATCAAAATACTAATTTAAAAAAACAAAATCATAAAGGCAAAGAAAACATACCACTGCGTGATACAATGGGCTTCATCGATAGCCATTCCAATGAGCATTTCTTTAAATGATTCGCTGCGAAAAATACTTCTCCACGTGGTTGTCGAAAGTAGACACTCCGGCGAACCATAAACAACTATATAGTTCCCATTCATAACTTGCTGTATGATCCCCGGGTCCTCTTCATCAGTAATGGCAATCGAAGGCACTCCGATATTGCTAAGAAACCTTGATCTTCCATCAGCAAGCGAAGGGGTGAAATCACGACCATCATACTGGAGCCACGAGGCTTGTCCAGCAGAGCATCTGAAGCGATCGGAAGACACTGGAAAATCAAAGATTTCCCAAAACCGGTCGGTAAATTTACAGAAACATTCCCTCCGAGGAATTCCCGTAGAGAATTTTCCTGTTCGGGAAGCAAGCGTTATATCTCAAACTGTTCTTTAACGGCTGTGAAAGCCCTTTGCCAACATTCTTCAGCGAACTTCGACATGTTGACAAATCTGAATTAGCGGAAACGACATGTCAAAACTATACTAGGAATTGTGTGAGAATTTGACCAATCATGAAGCGTGTATGAAACATGTTTGAAATGAGCCAATGAAAAGCGAATACATATATCCTTGCGACCCAAATGGCATATTATGCACTAATACGCAGACGATCTATATTGACAGTTGGAAGAGCTTCGGCCGGCTGCAACGCAGGCTAGTTCATTTATCGAACCAGTGAGTTCATTTATTGAACCAGCAAGTTCATTTATCCAACCAGAGAGTTCATTTATTGAACCAGAGTTCATTTATTGAACCAGACAGTTCATTTATCGAACCAGTGAGTTCATTTATCGAACCAGAGAGTTCATTTATCGAACCAGTGAGTTCATTTATCGAACCAGTGAGTTCATTTATCGAACCAGTGAGTTCATTTATCGAACCAGAGAGTTCATTTATCGAACCAGCAAGTTCATTTATCGAACCAGAGAGTTCATTTATCGAACCAGTGAGTTCATTTATCTAACCAGAGAGTTCATTTATCAAACCAGCGAGTTAATTTATCGAACCAGAGAGTTCATTTATCGAACCAGTGAGTTCATTTATCGCACCAGAGAGTTCATTTATCGAACCAGTGAGTTCATTTATCGAACCAGAGAGTTCATCTAGAACCACTATAGTATAGCAAAGTCGAGTTGACAGAAGCTTTAGTAAGGCAGCGTGCTAAATACCGTAGTAGTGTTTACCTCACGAATCCTACGTCACAGCTCAATACACAATATGCAAGGCCAAGGTATTCATTTCATTTATTTGTGGTGTTCATTTTGGTCATTTATAGTCCAAAGTACTTACAAGCTAATAGCTGTTTGAATGAGTTTATTGTTTCTTGTCACTCCTCGTCTTCCACTAAATGTGTGTATAGCACATACAAGTGAGAATTTTTGTTAAGGAGAATACCTTATGCATTAAATGGTAGCTTTAACCCTTCTGTTATTTCAAACAAAGAAGCACAAATTACTAACGGAATTTGGTCCTTTAGTTCAAACTCTTAATCCTCCAATCCAAACATCCAATCCTTAAGTTCAAACACTCAATTTTTCAGTGCAAACTCTTAATCCTTCTGTTCGAACGTCCAATCCTTAAGTTCAAACATTTATTTCTTTTGTTCAAACATTCAATTCTTTAGTTCAAACTCTTAATCCTTAAATCAGGTTCAATCTTAGTGTTCTAACATTTTATCGTTTAGTTCATACATTCAATTCTTTAGTTCAAACTCTTAATCCTTCAATTCAAACATCCAGTCTCAGTTGGGTTCAAACACGACGTTCGCCAAATCGACATTCATCGAACTCGACCGTCGTCAAACTGGACGTTTGTCAAACTGGACGTTCGTCAAACTGGACGTCCGTCAAACTGGACGTTCGTCAAACTGGACGTTCGTCAAACTGGACGTTCGTCAAACTCGACTTTCATCAAACACCAAGTTCGTCAAACTCAACGTTCGTTAAACACGACGTTCGTCAAACACGACAGCCGTCTCTTCGAAGCCTTGCTCTAGCTCGACCTGTCTGTTGTGCAAGAATACTGGGGATCAGTCTTCTTGTCTGCTTTAAAAGTTAAAATGGCGGATGTTGACAAGTTTGCTTTATATTTATTATCAGTAATCAGTGATACGAAAGAAAAACTCAACACGATACAGCATCATGAAGATATAAATACTTTAATACTGCATCTGGAGTATTTAATCCAAACAATTCTTAACACTGGCTTTGATATTGCTGATGTCGTGGGCATAATCGTAATCGGCACAGTGCCGATGTCATGTGTATGTAATAGACGGGCGAGACCTGCCTTTATCATAAAACCTGAGCAGTTGACCTTTTTGGTTGAAAACGGCTTTACAGTTCCAGAGATAAGCAAGATACTTGGGGTGTCCACTAGAACAATAGAAAGAAGAATGTCTAAGTTCAGAATCAGTATATCAGGTAATATATATGGAGTGTCTCAATGGCCGGCAGCTCGCTAGGGTACACGCCGACAGCAATACCGGGCCATGCTGGCGTAAATAGCTTATTCATTTTGAGCGTTTACTCGTTGGTCTTGGAATAAGCCCACTAGAAAGAGAGCGCTTCTGCTCCACTATGCTGGATTTGATGGAATCTTCTATACACCAAGCGACACGAGAACGAACTCCAAGTATGACAAAGTCGTGGACAAGCTCAATGAATACTTCTCGCCACAAACAAACATCGCCTACGAAGTCTACATGTTGCGCTTAGGCAATAGAAACGCCTATTGTTTGGATTCAATGCTGCCTCTGAAATTTTTCAAAACAAAATTGAGGAACTCCTTACTGGCTTACCTGGTTACAAGAATATCTCAGATGATATTTTTGTATTTGGTGAAACCCAAGAATCACATGATCAAATCTGTGCAACGTGTTTAAGTGACTTAAGGAGAATAACGTACGACTCAACGAAGAAAAATGTGTTTTCTAGAACTTATGTTTTATGGACATATCTTCAGTGCCAATGGAATCAAGGCCGATCCAAAGAAAATAGATGCAATCAAAATGCCCCACCGCTACAGAATATTAGTGAAGTATAATCCTTGCTAGGCATGGCTCAGTATGTTTCCCGTTTCATTCCTGGATATGCCAGCCTCACAGCACCCTTGCGATCACTCACCAAACAGAATAAACCTTGGAAATGGGAAGAAGAACAGAAAGCCCTCAGACAACTGCAAAATGCATTGACCAGTGAGAAAGTCATGTTTTATTTTGACCCAAGGAAAGAGACAGAAATCATCGTTGACGCAAGTCCAGTGCTGTAGGACTTGGAGGGTAGCTTATGGAAGAAGGCAAACTAATCAGCTATGCTAGCCGAGCTTTGAGTGACGTGGAAAGCAGATATTCTCAAACCGAACGAGAAATGCTCACACCAGTATGGGGGGGGGAGGGGGGGCAAAAACGTTTTCATCATTGTGTGTATGGGGCCAAGTTTTCAAGTGTCACCAACCACAAGCCACTAATTAGTATGTTCAACGGCCACAAGCTGACCAGTACATGCATTGACAGATGGAAGCTATGACTCATGCCCGACAACTGTGAGCTCATCTACCGTACTTGTATATGTCCCAGCTACAACCCAGCAGATTATCAGTCAACACCCTAGCATTTCAGAACCAGATGAAAGTGAGACATCCATTGCTGAGAGCTATATCAACTAAATCTGTAGTAATGCTGTACCAAGAGCCATGACCCTTCATGAAGTCAAAATAGCAACAAAGACCGATCAGACACTCCAAGCTGTGACTATAGCCATCGAAACAGATCAGTGGTCCAACCCACTTATTCAAGACTGAGAGGAAACAGAATTATGTTACCAGACATGTTATATAGTTCCTGGCATTGATGGAATGGTTGAGGAAAAAGTAAAAAGCTGCCTTCCCATCTTTATCAATATGTCCCACAGAATATGGGGGAAAGAGTAAAAGGAGAATTGCACTTCTCAGATCACAGCTAATGTTGCTATAAAGCATAGAAAGACAAATCTTTTGTATTTAAAGGCCATCGACGCATTTGACACTAAAGCTGAGATTACTTCGGGCATATCTGACTCAGAATCATCTGAGAGTGACCGCAGTGGCAACTGAGTTGACATATATAATGATATTTTTGCATAACTGTATAGGTTCGTTCTTTTACTGTATAATAAAAACAGATAGACTGACTGGGCATGGTATAAAGCCAAATGTGTCCACCCCGCCCTCCTATGTCTAAATTTTCACTTGTAAGATTAGTTTTTTATTAGGGAAATTTTTATGGTTAAAAATGAATTAACGAACCTTCTGGTTAGTCAAAAAAGAAATTACCCAACCCATTTCTCTTTGGTGCGAACCTGCAGCACAAATTCTGAAAGGTCCCTAAATATGTTGGATATGAATTGCCTAAGCCAGATTTTTGATATATTATAGTACAACAATAGGGCTTTCTTGTGGTGTTAAGCTTGATCTCAAAATCGATGTAGCAGAGCAATTTTTTT
>JAOCPT020997950.1:0-14697 GCA_026546935.2 Palythoa grandiflora | reverse complement strand
CCTGGACGGGACACTAATCCATCGCAGGTTAGCCCCCAGCAGAAGCTGGTACTCATTTTACCGACCTCGGGAGGATGTAAAGCTGAGTAAACTTTGACGGAAAAGAAGGTCACACAATGTTCAACAATCAGCTGAGCCGGGGGTTGAACGTGGGCACTTGTGGTAAGAAGGCCAGAGATCTTAACACTGCGCCAACCACGCCGCCTTACGGTTGCACGAACTCGGGCTTAAAAACATTGTCCTGCAATACAAAACCTGATGTGTTGTTTTGCCAATAGTGAGACAACTCCCAGTTATTTCCCGGCTACAATGGTGATTTTTTTAGTTGAGTTGAAACTTTGATAACGAAGTAATAATTAAAACTTACTGACCGCGGTAAAAAGATATTGCATGGGATTAAGTTAGCAAAGATTTAACAGATAAAATAGACCTCCGCGGGCTGCCTCGATGTTTTCCCGATACAGTCCTCTTGGGAAATAAGATTCTTTGTTTCATACGCGGTAACGAGAAAGACACGAAAGAATGTTCAGCTTAAACAAAGTATCTTTTCCCAAGAGGACTGTATTGGGAAAACATTGAGGCAGTCGAGGAGATTTACTGCGGAACATAATTCAACGCTGACTTTAAGTTTAAACATGATTAATGTGGCATGAAGTTGAAACATGATGTAATTCGATAGGAAACAGCCGATACATTGATAAAGGTTTGAATCGTTTTGTTTGATCTAACAGTTTGTTTTTCAACTTAAAACGAACGTATCCAGTCTCCCGTGGTTACAGTATGTTTTGCATGATCACAAAACCTATTGAACCATAATACAAAGGTGGGTTTTGAAACAAGCACTTCGAACATTTTCACTCAAGCGAACTAACGCTTGTTACTCTGATTCTAGACAGTTTTAATTGTTAAATGATCACTGAGCAGTAAAGCCGCGGTTACACGTTGAAACTTTTAGCTGAAACTCGTGTGCAACGACGAGCGAGACCAGTTTCACCAAGTGATGTTACACGTTGAAACTTTTAGCTGAAACTCGTGTGCAACGACGAGCGAGACCAGTTTCACCATGTGATGTTGCACGGTGAAACTTTTGTATTTTTCGCCGTAGCGATCGTTGTGACTGTTGCAAAAGTAGAAAATAGTTCTACTTTTCGTAAAACCTGTCTCGCAACGGAAATTCAAAAACGTTCCACGAAACCGACTATGTTACACGGTGCAGCGCCTCCTGAAACTTGTTTCGCATCGTTGTTGCACACAAGTTTCAGCTAAAAGTTTCAACGTGTAATAGCAGCCTAACTATTCAGAGTCAGAGTTCCTCCTTTCCTGTTATCCATTGTTCAGCAATTGTGTCGTACTCACTAATGTAACGCCATCGTCCCGGTGATGTTATCTCTTCTTCCAGTATCAGTCCGGGTTCATTGTAATGACTGTAGAATGTGAGGGTAACGGTGGCGCAGAGAGGCTTTCCTAGGAACAACTCTACGTTACTAGGGAGCCGCACGTAGAATGGTTCCTTGGTCATTCTTTGATCTTTGAGAATTTTCATATCGGGGTGATATTTCTCCTTTTGTCCCAAAATCACGTGCGCTTCTTTGATGTGGGAATAGGGAATGTCGTGGACCAGGTGGTATCCCAGAATTTGCAACCCTTCTGTTGAAGTATCGATTACAAAACGACGCCTCAACTTGAAGGGAGGTATCTTAAGATCCAGTTTATCCATCAATCCGATCATTACTTGGTCTATTCGCTCGTGCACTTCCAGTGCGCACATCTTGTTGAGGGGGGTCTTCTGAAGGTTACAAATCACCACTTTGGCCCCTCTCTTGATCATTTGTTCTGGAATATCTGCTGCCGGAAATACCCTTAGACTTGACCCAAGCACGATACATAGGTCGGCTTTTTTGGATGCGTTACAAGCTTTTGTCATCTCATCTTCTGGTAGAGCTTCACCAAAGTTGATAGTAGAGTCAATTAGAGGACCATAGCAATTTGAGTCGTCACAGTGGCGGCCAGTGCGGTGATCGTGAACAATCTGCGATGTGCGCGTACTGAAATCTCGCAGATATTTTCGCCCACACTTGGTACACTTTTCAAGGTTTGTGTTGCCGTGTATCTCGGCCAGCTGGTCGGACCTGTTCAGTGAGAGGACGAGTAGTTCAGTATTCTAGTGACTAAGGGCCTGTTTACATACGCCAGGTTAAACCTAACCACCTAAAGGCCGGCGCCAACTTGGAGGAAACTGCCACACGTGCCTTTGAGAACACTGGCACGCGAGGCAAATATCTCAACGTCTGCGGAGGGATATTGCTCTTTTGCTCGCCTCGCGTGGCGAAGCGCCGATTATCTGTTGTGTTTGATTTTTTCATCGAGTGACACAAAATTGCAATAAAAGGAGTACAACAACAGAAAGTTGGCTACCAGAAGTTGACTGGCGCACCATCGTCATCTTTATTGTTATTGTTGCTGCTTCAGCAGTCATGTGACCTGTTCAGGGAAGTTGATTGGTCAGTTTTCTTAAATCAGTCGAGGAAAATTTCCCACGACATCCGCAGACGTTGCAATATTCGCCACTCGAGGAAAAAAAATCAAATACAACAGATAATCGGGGCTTCGCCACGCGAGGCGACCAAAAGAGCGAAATTCCTCCGCAAACGTTGAGATATTCGCCTCGCGTGCCAGTGTTTTAAAGGCACGCGTGGCAGTTTTCTCCAAGTGTGCGCCGGCCTTAACTGATTCAACCTAGCACTGTCTAAACCATGGATTTAACTTTGTTTTAGGTTTACATGCAAAACTAGTAATGCGAGAAAGTCAGGTGCGATTATTTGTAGAAGTCGATGCCCAAGATGGCGTATAATAGAAACAGAAACATTATTTGGACAATCTTGTCTCGTTATTGGTTGCTATTGTTTGTTTTCAGCAGCAAGTAGTTTGATTTTTTGTTTATTACCTCCTCGATGTCGTTGACGATTTGAATTAGTACCCGGATCTACCTTCCACACAGCTAAGTTAAACCGAATTCTGGGTCGAACACCCTGCCTGTGGGGTAGATTTGAACCGCTGCATGTAAATAGCAACAAGACGTGGTATGGCGGGAGGTTCAACCTCGCTCATGTAAGCAGGATACTTGTGCGGCAAACTTCGCTGCTCAAACGAAGATAAGATAAACCGGCTTGGGTTGGAATTTGAGCTTCTGTTGATTTTCGGTTGTTCTTAAGTTACAGATTATAGCTTAAAATTGTTCCTATAAAAATGCGTGTGCTGTAAAAGAGTGAAATACATAATGTTTTTTTTGTGAAAACAAACATTAATTCTTTCTGCAACCTCGCGATCGTTTACAGGGTCCTGAAATGAGCCTGGGTACGAGGCGTTTCACGCTGACCAGCAAGAAACGACAGGCTCGGGAGACTGGGCCTCTGAGAGCTTTTCAAAATTTTGTCACTAAAAGGTTTGTCAATCTTTTTATTTATTGGTATAAAAACTTATCCTTAAGATAGCATCATGACAAGTTTATGGATGGGAGATGTGAGTATACTAACCCGATTTCTGTATTATTGTAAATACAGTACTACAGTGTTTTATAAAAGCCTTGTGCCAGCAGCCTAACCTACCCACGTGTTGCAGATGTTATCACACTGGCTCAGCTTAGCACTGATTTGACTTTTTCTCTTTCAGCTTGATCCTTACATGGATGACACATTTATTACAAGTGCTTTTGCATCAATGGGGGAAGCCGTGGTTTCCGTAAAGTTGATAAAAAATCGAGCAACTGGGTCAGTTAAATGACTCTTGCCAATTTAAAATTGGCTTTGACTTCGTGTAGAGGACACAGATCATTTGAACCAATCAGAACAAAGATAAAGCTGACCCCAACCCTATTCAGCCAGTCACAAACCTTGTTTAAATCTGTGTCCTCTACACGAAGTAAGATCCTTCAAATTTGATATCTGCCTCAGGTTCAATTTGTTTTTTTGACTCACGGTAGGTTAAAAGAAAAAAATATCAGTATTGTTCTTCCTTTATAGAACCCCCGCTGGTTACTGTTTTGTAGACTTTGGAGATACTCAGACAGCACAAAATATAATGGCAAAGCTGAATGGCATGCCTATACCAAGAACTAACCCAGTAAGTACAGAATATTTTATTGAGTTATTTTTCTATTTTTTGTCAAACTACAGCATTGTTAAAATACACTGTCATCCCCCTACTGTGGACTAGTCCAGGCATGTATAAAAATAATAGAACATCCAGGTAAAACCATAATTGTAAAATATATAAAAAAATGATCTCTGGATAAAATAGCCATTCTCAAACTAAGATATTATATGAACAACAGTAGATGGTTACAATTTTCTTAGTTTGAGAAAGGCTGTAGAATCACATCCAAAAGCTTATTAAAGAATTTTATCCAGTAATTATT
This sequence comes from Palythoa grandiflora, assembly GCA_026546935.2. NCBI lineage: Eukaryota > Metazoa > Cnidaria > Anthozoa > Zoantharia > Sphenopidae > Palythoa > Palythoa grandiflora. The sequence continues at coordinate 10,283 of JAOCPT020997950.1, read as the reverse complement.
TTCTATATACTTTACAAATAATTATTATAGTCCTAGCATTTTCACTGGCTCTTCTGTATCATTGGGGAGCATGTGTGAAGAACATTGCTTTGGCAATGGAGAGATGGAAAGAAGAGCCAACAATAACTCACTTTACACTTGAATGCATTTGACACTAACCTGTGGATAACCTTTCAAAATCACTCAGAAAAATAAACACAATAAAAACAACGGCTTTTTCCAAGAAGAATAGCTACCTGTGAGTGTTTTTTTTTGATAGCTTACAAAAATGCTACTGCCCTGCATTTACTAAGAATATATATGGTTTGAAAACTTCATTATAAATTTATCTTTAACTTTATATACCGTATTTACTCGAATAAATGTCGTGGCATTTATTAAATTTTTCATGGTTTGGGTGCGGCGTTTATTTGAGGGCAGCGTTTATTTCAAATGCTGTTTATTTTTTTTAAACAACCAACCGTAGCTTTACTTTAAAAAGAGGAAAAATGATACAGTTTTTTGTCTAGCTGTACCGATCACGCCTCACAATTTTACTTATTGCGCTTGCAAACTGTAAGAAATCTTTAAACTGCCTTTGCGGTGTTTATTCGAGGGCGGCATTTATTAATATTTTGGCTCTCAGGTGCTGTGTTTATTCGAGGGCTGCATTTAATCAAGGGCGGCGTTTATTCGAATAAATACGGTAAGCATGAAAAAATAGATATTAACTATTCAACAAATAATTATGTAAGCTTACAGCTTCACTCCATTTTAAAAAGCCCTGGTTAATATATTTAGTGTACAATTTGTCTGTGTCGATAGCCAAAGAGATTCAAGCTTAACTGGGCATCCTATGGCAAAGACACCAGCTCACAGTAAGTACTGGTGCATTTAACATAATATTTTATTGTTTTTAAATAGAATACTCATGAGGGAATTTTATAGGTTGTGAGGTTTAATGGAAAGAACTCTTGAATTTAGCTGTTTTGATCATGAAATACTATTGGATCAAGTTCTGTTTTGATAAAATTAGATGTATTTTTATTATCTTTCAAATGTTTTTACTAAACTATTTCTGTTTAAAACTTTGTCATAGAACTATTGAGCATGTTTTACCATGTATCACGTATAGCAAAAGGTATTCAATACTTTTTGGAAAGAAAGTCAAATTTTGCAGGATTTTCAGAGATAAATTTGCAGAAAAAAACAGCTGATTTTGCCAAATTTCTCACAGGAGTTTTTGGAAACAAATTCACCAAAAAATGATTGGTAAAAATAGCTGATTATGTGGGAATTTATGGGAAAATTGTGCTGGAAAACTAAACATGCCTTTGTGCTGATTTTATGAATGTTTTTAATAAAAAAGGCCATTGTCTGCATGCAGTATCCTTTTGGGTATTGCCTTGCTCTGTCTTCCACTTGAACAAACTTACTATTTGTCGTGTTAGCTGGTTGCTAAGGTTACAATAACTTGTATATGCACAAGGCATGATGGGAGATTAAACATGGTGGCTTAGTGATTACACATGTTCTTAGTGCTTCATATCTTGTTTGCTAAAACCTCGAAACTCTACACCATTATGCCATGAAATGAATTGTAAAAAGGTAAAACCACTAGGAACTAATTATCAAACATTTTGATTTTCTTTCTAAAACAATGACTTGTGTCAAATACTCAGCCAACCAATAAATGTGAAAAAGAGGACTAGACTGAATTAGTTCCCAGGCCTCTGGTGTTATTGAAAGCCTAGTTCCATATTCATCAAACTTGATTTTAAAGTTTTTTTGTGAAGAAATTTGCATGTGAAAACCCTAAAAGTAATATGAAAAATATAATTCTTTGAACAGAATATCTTCTTCAAGCAAGGTTTCATGAAAATCTACCTTTTTTCATGGTATTTTGTGTGCTTCCTTCTAATTCATACAGTTTACTAGTACTTTCAGTTGTACAGTAGTATTTGCTTTTTAGGTAATTTGCAGAAAATTTATTTAGCTCTTTCAACTTCAGTGTTGTACTTAATGGAGAAAACAATTTATGTATAATTATGTAAGTGCTGATGTTGTATGCTAAAATATAACATAGACTAGAATATATCTGGGATCCATAAGTACTCGTGCCCCAGTTTATCAGGGGAAGGGAAATATTATTGTTAACGCAGAGCATTTAAATTAACATAAGGATTTTTCCTCAGATCCAAATCACTCACAAATGATCGTATTCCCTACCCACCAGTCTTGGGCTCACTTAATTCATGCTACAAAGTAAACATGGGGATAAATAAGCTAAGACAGAAGTTATTGCAGCTGTGCAATCAGCTCAAGTGTTTTTTTGGTTCTTTCCTTTGCTCATCACTGAAGATTTGTTTTTAATAATTGATTATTTTATAATCATTTGCAGGGGTCCTGAATTCTCCATATTTGTGGGAGACTTAACACCTGATGTGAACGACTTTATGCTGCAGGTTTGGTCTCTGTTACAAGTTGTAAATTGTTGTCAGTTGAATATAAATTAAGCAAGCCAATATAGCTCTGGCAAAAATCAAATTATTCAAATTTTATTTTTTAAAAAATTGTTGAATTCCGGATCCAGTAATATGATTGTTATACACTATGAAATGACTCATCCCCAAGACTTAGCTATATTTTTATTTCATAAAATTGATGCAAAGTAAACAAATTACAATGTTTGATAGTGATTTCTTTACCCACACCAAAGAAGAGACCATTAACTAATGTTATCATCAATAATCCCTATGGTACATTGTTCACAGGGTGGTTAAGGGTTATTTCATGATCGGTTATTGGGTCGAAAATAGTTCTGTGATCCGTCATTAGGTGTAATTGTGATCCATTATTGGGTCAAAAATAGGTCTGTGATCCATTATTGGGTGCAATCGTGATCCATTATTGGGTTAAAAATGGTCTGTGATCTGTTATGCCTTGAAACTCAGTTCGTGATTCGCAATTCTACCAAAAATCTCATGTTGCGATCTATTGCAGCATTCAAAATATGACTGTGATTCATTATCTAGGACCCCCCTTGATTACCCTGTGTTCAGTACTTTTTTTAGAAACTTGTTACCAGGGGATACACACGTCCTCTGATCAGTGAGCATTGCATCATTTTGTTTTTTGGTTGCTAGGAAAATGAAATCCTTTGATTGAAAATTCTTTATTTTCAGGAGTATTTTCAAGCAAGATACACTTCGTGCAAGGCAGCAAAAGGCATGCTGAATATTTACCTACTTAATTATTATTAGTTATTGCTGTCATAATAATTATTATTATTAGTCATATCTCCATGTAGAGCAAAATGAAACTCTTAACTTTATTTGACAACACAAACTGAAAAAATAACTAGCTTGGGGCACAGAACAAGATTGAGGAAAATCAACCGTTGATATCATTGGGGTTGTAATTTCAGCTAACTTAACTATTTGTATGATTATATTTGTATTTATCAAAATTTTTACTTAATAACCTTTTTATTCTGCAGGAGTCATGTTTTGGCAAGAGTGGAGCTGTTTTATTAAAACTTGTTATCAAACAATTTAAACAATTGATCATGTTTTGAATCTGTAACTTTTTTCTTGAAATGTTTAGTTTTAATTAGTAGCTTCAAGGAGTCATGTAATATATTTCACACACATTGTGTGATAAATTTCCTCTTTAGATATATTTTAACCATAAGTACAATCTGTGTACAAATCCTTTCAGAGTATGCTGGTTGATTTCTTAACTTAATGTTTTATAGTTTTTTACCTGCCAGTCCTAGTCAAGGACACTTGAGGCAATATTTCCAATTGATGAAATAGTAAATATGTAATAAATTATATTACAGTTAATGAAAATGAATATTACTTATATAAAAGGTAAAAAACTATATACGGTGTAAGGCCCAAGGTTGAACAGTTACAATAGAGTGCCAGGTGAAGGAATGTTCAGGATGTGAATTGAGGTGTCTGGCCTTTCTGAGAGTTTAGAAATATCTTGATGTTCATCGATGCGGGTCTGTGAATTACGTGACATTTCGCCCACATATTCATTGTTACATGAGCGTATGCCTTTGTATACAACTTGGGAAGGGTGTTGGTTCCGGTCTTTCTGTTTGAAGAGAGAAGAAATTTTCTTTGTTTGCCATAAATTGAAAATTTACATTGACCTTGAGTAAAAGACTGAAGTGATTTAATGAATTTGTTAGATTGAGATTCATTGGTTTTGCAGAAAGGAAGACAGATATTAATCTTGCGACGATCATCGAACCATTGGAAATGAATGAATATAATAATAACAAAAGATTGAGGAAAACATTTCAGAATAAAAAGTAGTGATATTAGAGCCTGACATTTTGATGTCGTTGTTGCCAAAATGTCATGTTGTCATATCACTATTTTTTATTGTTAAGTTTTTTTTATAATAATATATTCAGTGCTTGTCATTTGGAAATCCTTGGTGAGTGGAAAAAAGCTTGTACCTGATGTCTTTCAACTGAGTGATTTTTCTCCCTTGTAATTTACTTCAATGTTGATAATTTTTGGGTGCTAAACATTACTATTGTTCATAAATATATACCAACTGAAGGATTTGTACACCCAAACTGTATAATTTATGCCAGTCTCTACTTAAAGTATTGATATGTAGATGTACCTGACATGTATGCAGCAGACACGCCAGCAAGCAGGCAAATAAAAGCTTGGACATGTGGACATTGCAGTCAGGGTAACAATCAGTATTGGATAGATTTCAAGTTTAACTTGGAAATATGTGGGACAAAAATAATGCAGACTTTGAGCGATAAAATTGCTGATGATCGATGTGCATTTTTTACTCGCAGGCGAGTGATGCACTGTGGTTAGGTGCCCTGTTTTTTGCTCTTTGAGTATTGATTTCAGGTGATATTATCTTGGTTAGATGTCAGAACTTCCAATAAAATTAACCAAGCTATCAACTGAATAAAAATGAGTTTTGTCACTTGTTTTGTGATCTCATTAACAAGTCTAATTTGTTTTACTAAACAGTTGTGCTGGACCAAGCTGGAAACTCAAGGTATAATATTATGAATAAATATTAATAGAAAAGCAAGACAATGCATTTTATAAATTAGTTCTATAAAATTATTTGGTTGGTTAACATTATTTAATTCTTACAAAAAATAAATTTGCTAACAAAACCAATTTGCTCTATCAGTAGAGACCTGTACACATTAGTTTTGTATTGACATTTTAAAATGTTTTGGACCAATATCATTTATAACATGTGGAAAAGTACTGTGAGAGATAATTGCAGACTGTTGAAATTTTCAACATGATATTTTGTTATTTGTTCAGGGGCTATGGTTTTGTGAGGTTCACAGATGAAGGGGAACACAGACGAGCAATGAGTGAAATGCAGGGTGCAGTCGGTTGTGGAGGAAAGCCGCTGAGAGTCAGTGCAGCTACACCAAAAAGGTATTATTAAGTAATGGTCCAAGTAAGTACTAGGTAGGTCAATGGCAGTGGAATGCAGAAAGGTGCTAATTGCGATACTGTTAAACTGTCAGTTTCATTGGCTGATCTTTGAAAATCAACCATATCTTCATAACTGAGCAAATTTCTTTCTTTCTAGTTCACTTGTTCATTCTCTTCTAGTTGAAACATTTCTGTTTTTAAATTGAAGAAAAATTTCATGTGGGAAACATTGAAAATTAAAAGTTTTCTTGTATTTTGTTTTGGAGTCTTGTGATTGGATAAATTATTCTAACACAAAAGAAAGATTGCTTTAGAATTAGGTTTCATTGCCTTTTACTTTAAAACCATGTTTTACACAGGTTGATGTATTTTCAGTATGAAAATATAAAACATTCTGGTGTAGGAAAAGAAAAATGCTCAGAACAGTGCCAGGAGGTTGTGTAGTTCTTACTTGGACCATTAGTACTTAATTTGTAGAATAACTACTCTGAGTGACTTTTATCTTTCTTGTTTATCTGAAAAGAAAGCAAAATGGAGCTGGCACTTATGCACCACAAAGCACAACACAGTGTGAGCAGCCAGTAAGGAATTGCAATTTGACACCATGCCGTGTTCACTACTCATGATATACACCTATGCAGTGCACAAATTCTAGAAACAGATGAACACAGTTTCACCAGACAATTAATTGTTTTTAGATTTTTTTATTCCACCATCTATAAGAAAACAAAAAAAAACATAGGGAATTTCCCAAAGGATATGTGTCTTTGCTTTGGAACCTTAAAGAACACTAGTGATAAACATTCACTTTAAAATTTATTAATAATTATCATTGTGTTTTTGTACATATATTTTTACACAGTTGGCTTAAAGCATAACCGCTCTTGTTATTTCAATCCATTATTGCACTGTCACATTCCCTAGAGTTTTGTAATTTATTCATATTACCTACATATTTTAAGGCACTTTGTAAATTTTAACTATATGCTTGAGAAAGGAAGCAGTATACGCTGCCAAAACTTTGTTTCAAAACAATTTTTGAAACAGATTAGCTTCTATATGTCATATTTTTAAAATTATGTGTCAACCCGTTAATGCAAATTATGGTGTAAAGCTCTTAGCTTGAGATACATGTGACAGTCTTGATGAAGTTACAGTAATAAAATTATTGAGAAATCAAAAGAAGAGAAAAGATACATGTACCTGATTTTTTCTATTCAGAAACAGATAACTTGTTCAGAGATTCTGGAATTTTTCCCTTCATCAATTTGCTCCATTTGATCAAATCTATATTTTCTAACCTATGTTAAAGTACAGTACTGCTCGCAGGAAAGGTATCACGTCTCGTGAGGTGCGAGTCATTTTTGTAATAAGAGGAAAAACCAGCTATCGATTGAAAATTGTGGCCATAAAGATAATTTAAGATATCAAATGAACTGTTTGATCCTGGTAGGCCTCAGCCGACATCAGCTAGTCCAGCAGTGACTGCAGCAGGATCATACCATAATACTGCAGCCAGCAACCAACAGTACTACCAGCAGTACCAGCAATACCAACAGTACATGGCTGCCTGGCAGGGATACCAGCAACAGCAGCAGTATTACCAACAGTATCAACAACCACAACAGTACCAAACGTCATATGCTCAACAGTCTTACCAACAACAACCGGTACAGTGTTTAACAATAGTTTCATTCTATATTGATAACCATTCTTTGTCTCTTTTCTCTTGTATGTTTTCATCACTGTTTGTAACTTTTAATCTTTTCTCTGTTAAATATTTTCCTCAAATACTGATCAAAACATATACATGTATAATGAAAACAGAGTTCTGGTTGCCTGGCTCATATAGTCCTTATGGTTATTCCAGGCAATCATCACTTACCCACTAATTAACTAACAAATGTTATTGTAAATTATCAAATATGAGGTAAACCGTAAATAAATTTTTCTGGTTGTTGTGGTCGTCTTTATGGACAGCTTAAGAGATTTCTTTTTAAAATTATTAAAAATGAAATTCAAACGGTATTAGAATATATAAAAAGTCAAAGTAACATCTATATATAAAAGTTTTTAAATGTTTTAGGTTAAACTGTCATTAATTGAAAACGTTTGGAAACTTTTATAAAATTTTATAGATTTTACTTTACTTTTTTATATATTGCAATACACATTGAATAGCGTTTTATGTCTAACTGAAATTCAAAAGGGTTTATAAAATCTGGAAAGTCGAAGGTTTTGGGAAATAATCTCTAGCCTTAGAATATGTTTTACCATATAAGTGTTGATTTTGGCCATGCAAAATTGATTATTGTCATAACCATCATCATTGTCATCATGATCATCATTGTTATCATCATCATTATCATTGTTATCATCATCGTTGTCATCATCATCTTCATCATCATTGTTACCATCATCATCATTGTCATCATTATCATCATCATTATCTACATCATCATCGTCATCATTGTTACATGTATCATCACCATCATCGTCATTATCATCATCATCATTATCATCATCATCGTCATTATCGTCATCATCGTCATCATTATCATCATCATCAACATCATTGTCATCTGATCATCATTGTCATCTGATCATCATTGTCATCTGATCATCATTGTCATCTGATCATCATTGTCATCATTATAATCTTGTGTTATGTGCTGCATGGATCATTAATAATTCTTCTTCAATCCACTCTATTAGTTGCATTTTTCTCAGTTTACTCCAAAAAATGAATTAATGATCATTTCCCTCTCCACCTTGTTGCTTTCTGATATTTGCAACTACTGAACTTGCATTAGATTCCCGCACCATATATACCTTATTTTCCGGTGTATAAGTTGAATGGGTGCATGAGTTGACTTCAATTTTTTACGATAAGAAGTCTCACTTTTTTAAATTCCCATGTATAAGTCGACCACTAAAATTACTCTGACTTGTTGAAGACCTTAAAAAGCCCAAAAGCAAGCAAGATCACGGGAAAAAAGATATGAACAACTCAATAAATGTTGAAAGATATGAAGGCATTGATCATATTTTCTTTTATTGTACTCCGTGGCTCAAAAGAGCTAAAACCCTAAGTTGAACTTAAAACATTTAAGCACATTTACCAATCAGATTTAATGGCAGTCATTTCTTACTTTTAAAGGTACAATACGAGGAATCCCAGCCAACAGTTATAGACAATACGGCAGAAGGTAGGAGGTGGTTGTGATCTGTTCTTTATTTATCAAAAAGAACAGTAATAATCCTACCTGACACTTGTATAGTAGTTAGATAGTGATCTTAGTGAAGAAGCTATTAACAAGAATTGTCCACTGCACACACTTTCATTGCTAAAGTACTATAGGGCAATTAGAGTTTATATGATAATTGGTATATAAAGCATGTTCCGATTGGTCAAGGAGCTGTGGAGTGATTTGGTTTACACAAAAATTGCTGTGTTATGCATGCTTTGATTGGCTTAGAACTGTGGAGTGATTAGCCTAAACTGTGTCGACGAAGAATTGAGTGGAACAATTCAGTATTTCAGCTTTATCACTCAACAAGGATATTTACATACGTGGTAATTTAAACTGTAATGTCTTAAAGCCCAACGATGCTGCGTCTCAAATATTGATCAATTTTTGTACTGCATTTAATTTAACTCAAATGGTTAAACAACCAACAAGAATAACCGAGACCTCGGCTACGTTAATCGATGCCATCCTGGCTTCAAATACAGATTTTGTGAAAGATGTAAAAGTATTGCCTTGTTCTATCAGCGATCATGACATGGTTTATTTAGAATTTGATCTAAAGAAAGTTCGTCCTGCTCCTGTATATGTCACAACAAGAAGCTTCAAAAATTATGATCAAGTGGCCTTCCATGGAGATATGTCTACTGCTCCCTGGTCAGTTATAGACATCTTTGATGATGTTGATGATAAACTTAACGCATTCCATTTAATATTTGATGATATACTTGATTCATATACACCTATTAAAGATACGGAGTCGACCAAATCGTTGTGTTACAGAGGAAATCCGTGCACTTATGAAGACGAGAGATTATTGGCGAAAGTTGGCAAGGAAAACAAACGACCCGCTAGCATGCATGGGTTGGTTATAAAAACTTCAAAAGGGAAGTAAGACGTGAATTGAGATTTGCTGAACAAGAATATGCTGAGACTCAAATCAGGAACAACTCCAACAATATGGGCTGTATTTGGAAAACCATACGTTCATTCATTCCAAAAAAGTCAGTTAATCGTAAGTCTTACAGCAAAGAAGACAAATTAGTTGCTAACAAATTAATGAATATTTTACCTCAATTGGCCAAAATGCGATCGATAAAATCCAGTCACTAGCTAACAAATGCAACTACGATGTTACGCAATCGTCTTTTGTCCCAAAGTGCTATCCGTTATCACAACAGTTTACACTCAGGACTGTGGAATGCAGCGAACTTGAACAAGTTGTTAATTCAATGGCAACAGGGAAAGCTCCTGGGAGCGACAAAATTCCACTGCATGTAATTAAGGACTGCCTTCCCGCAATTCTCCCAACGCTCACGTTTATTGTAAGTAATTCATTCACAAGTGGCATATTTCCATCTATGTGGAAGACAGCAGAAGTGATCCCTATTCATAAACAGAGCGATTATGAAAAACCTGAAAACAACCGTCTCATATCTTTATTGCCCATTTTATCAAAGATATGTGAAAGAACTGCACTAAATCAGTTTATGCCTTACTTGGTACTAAATGAGCGATTGTCAACAAACCAAAGCGGCAATAAAATGTGGCATTCAACCGAGACTTCACTGATTTACACGACAGATAAGATTTTAGGCGCCATTGA
>JAOCPT020997238.1:0-14701 GCA_026546935.2 Palythoa grandiflora | reverse complement strand
TCTTCTTCTTCTTCTTCTTCTTCTTCTTCTTCTTCTTCTTCCTCCTCCTCCTCCTCCTCCTCCTCCTCCTCCTCCTCCTCCTCCTCCTCCTCTTCTTCTTCTTCTTCTTCTTCTTCTTCTTTGTTTTCTAAAAATTTGATAAACTAGTTGTGTATTTAACAATTTTTTTTTCTTTTATGCAGCCGTTAGCAAACCTTCTGATCATATGTACCCATTTGACTTCAAGGAAGTTTCTAAAAAGATGGTTAGTAAAAAATCTTGAGCAAAACGTTGCTGGATATCATACACACTTTTCAAATCGTTAAACATAGAATTGCCATAGCAGTGATAAAAATGTCTTCATAATGATGATGTACTCTAAAAGGCTCTTTGATTTCGCCCATAATTATTGCCAAGAGCTAGAATACTCCTAGCATAGTTAATAGGCAGGGTTGCCACGGTCCTTGAAAATCCTAGCAAGTCCAGGAATCGGGGCAAAAAAATGTCTTTCTTAACTTCCAAAGATAATAAAAATAAGCTGTTTGTCAAAATATTTTTGATGTGACGATATTCTAAAACAAAAACCATGACTCCAGGAGGCTTGCTTTTTGCCCAGAAACAAATCTTCATAAGCTTGTTAATAAAAAAATTATTGTATGCACATTGTTGAACTGAGTTTTGGAAAAAATGTGTAAAGCATTCAAGTTTTATTTGATAGAGAAGGTCTTGGATTTGCTTGAAAAGGTCCTGAAAAGTTATTGAAAAGTCCTTGAATTTCACAGGCTTTCTGGTGGCCCTAAAGTTTATAAAAATCCCTTGTTAGTATTGCATGACCAAAAAAAACCAACTTTTATGGCTATTTTTTGAGTTTTTTCTAAAAATCCCTACTTTTTTCCCTTTGTGATCATGTTTTAGTGTCATCGAGTTTGCTTGATATTGAATCTTCAACTGTGGACTAATTCTAAAGATGATCCTTCAAGTTTTATCACTCTATGGACGTGATGTCAATGCCAGCCAGTGCCTTTAGACTTCTCATACTCAATCCATATTGATCATTTAACGACAGAATATACACCATTGCTTTTTAGTCTCTCTCAGTCTTTGACATTTTCACTGACAGTTTTTTCTACATAGAAGCCCCCAAATAGCCCTATTTTCATTATTAAAATCCCTATGTTGGAAAGGAAAGGCCCCTAATTTTCTTCCTAAATTTTGTTTCAAGCCAGCCAAAATGCCTGTAAATAGTGGTAACCCTGAATAAAGTGCCAGTCTGCCATGCACGAGGTTGGGGTTGAAATCCCGGCTGGACTTCACTTAGGGTATTAACAGAACTGATAAGATGATGCTGCTTTTGCTCTAACATCAGCAAGCATTAAGACTTTGGTGTAATGTGTTCTTATGAACTGTATTATTATTATTATTATTATTATTATTATTATTATTATTATTATATTATTATTATTATTATTTTTATTCTACTAACTGAGTTTTTTTATTATGTAAAGAAAAGAAACATTGAAGTCACAACCTCAGAACGTTCACTTCTGGGCTACTTCATGGCCAGAGTGCACAAAATTGATCCAGATGTAATTGTGGTGGGTGTTAATGGTTGTTCTATTTTGCATTATGATTATAATTATAATGTAAGTTATTTATCGCTAAAGACTGACTATTCTGTTATAACGATAATTGTAAATTCTCATGCATTGGTTTAAAATATAGTTTTTGGGAGTTAGTTGAGATTTCTGTTGTATTGAAAACTTTTGTGTTTGAACTTAGTTATCCAGTTTTTCTTTTTGTTATTGTCCCTGGTGCAAAGATTGAGCGGTTGGTCTGTATGCATATGGAACAGTGCTGCACTCTTAAACTATAAAGAAAATCCTATCTAGAATACTTTAGATGAAACTACCTTCAATTAATTTTTATTATATTGCACGGGGTCGTGATATTCAGGGCGGCTTTGATCTTGATGAAGTTTAATTATTGCTTTGTATTGAACAGGGTCATGATATTCAGGGCTTTGTTCTTGATGAAGGTTAATTATTGATTTACATATTGTATAATGCACAGGGTCATGAAATCCAGGGATTTGTTCTTGATGAAGGTTAATTATTGATTTATAATGCACACGGTCATGATATCCAGGGATTTGACCTTGATGAGGGAGTGACTTATGGTCGTGGGTCGTGGGTACCAAGTCGTGGGTCGTGGGTACCAAGTCGTGGGTCGTGGGTCGTGGGTAATGATTACTGTTTATTATAAACTATTTAAACAAAATAACTCCGTTGCAAATGTTTATTTATTATAATGTGATAATTATGCGACCTGTGATTGTGCAGGGAGGGTTGCACCTCATAAGGATTTAGTTAGTCCAGGGATGAAAAAAATTTTAGTGGCAGAGGAATACCTGGGATTATTAACTGATGTCGTACAGTAACGCAATTAGGATTAAAGTGAAAATATACATTAGAGACTAATTCACTCTGCTTTTAAACTTCCTTGTCAGTGTATCATTGTACGATCGTTTGTCTCCACTTACAATAACTAAATCAGGTATTCGCCCACAGGGTTTTAATTCTGAGCCACAACAGCGCAGCAAAGTTTTACAGAGGGATGTTGGTGCTGCAGTAAACTGATGACAAAAGCTCTTGCCCCCTGTTGAGTATCGGTTAGCTGGCGGCCTGTGCGTTTTTTTTTGTTGACTATCCGCCGGTTTTTTATTTGTGTTTCTTGACGATGACGGTGGCCTGTGTGAAGATATTCTACCCCCTCCCCCCCGTCCCCTTCCTCCCGATCCCTTGTTTGAATTAGAGAAATCATAGAATTCGATCTAGCTTTATCTCTTTGTCTTAAAATTACAATCACTAAACATTCACGGACAAGCAAACCCTGGAAGTTACAAACACTAGAAATGTGATTTTATTTTACAAAACTATATTTGGAACAAGGAGAAACTTGATGTCTCAAATCCAAACATAATATAAAATCATGCATTGGGACGCTCATAATCTCCACAAAATTTATTCTTGGATATAAAGAGATTTAGTTAGTAAACTGGATAAGCATGGGCGCAGAAAAGTTGAAACTTGTGTCCCAGACGCCTCTATTTTGCAACACTGAATGACTGATTGTATCTATTTGAATAAAAAGTTTATTGGTTAAAACTATATAATTCGATGCTCTTGCCTCCCGTTGAGTCTATCGGACTATAGAGTATTGAATAGCCCGGTTATAAAGAAGTGCCATTTTATTTGGAAAAGTGTCGATTTGAGTGATTGTCGCCACAGGGAATTCGAATCTATCTTTACAAAATATACCTCTATCACATCGCAGTTCAGAATCACTAGCTATATCGGTTCTTGCTGATTTTATATCGCACGTGCTTTTCGAGTGTTTTGTATTTTTGGTCTGTTTTAGTCTACTAGTACAAAATGTCAAACAGTTTGACAGATAGAGTTTTTAAGAAAGGCTTTAGGGTATCGTTTAACCCAAGAGGAGATGGGAATTGCTTTTTCGAGGCAGCCGCGCATCAAATGCGCCAAGATGGCCAGAAGTTAAAGGAAGCAACCTTCAAATGGCTTCAGATCAATCGTTATGATGTAAGTATAACAGCAGGATATGTCTTTGCTAACTGGTTATTTGAAAGAGATCTAAAAAATTTGAGAGCGCGGGAAATTAGTCAGTCTGCTAAAGGATGGCTTGCTTTTCAATTACTTGTTCATTTAACTAATTTAGTCTTAGTGAGGAATTTCCCTTGTATTTAATTAGGATAAATGAGAAAATTTAAATAACAAGGATTAGGAAAGTACAAGCTCTATTAAAGTTTGAGTTTTTTGGTCAGTGTAGACTGCTATATCTAAAACAAGAAAACAGATAGTTATTTTTTAAAAAGGTCTTTGTTTTCTTTGTCCATGATCATTTAACTTTTTATTTAAACAACTTTAAATTCTAAACGATCAACAGGAAACTGGAAGTGACCGCCTTGATTTTGTGTGTGAGCAAGATTTTAGGGACAAGGTTAAGCCAAGCAACTGGTTGGAAACAATAGAAAAACTTAAAGATGAATTCGTCACTGATCTAGTTGTTCATGCTTTCGCCGAAGCAATGCATCAGGAAGTCACTATTGTGACTATGCAAGGGGTAAGGAAAAGGTGTTATTTTCCCGTCAAATCTTTAAGCGCACTTTAGTCAGTTTAAAACTAAAACAGCTTTTTTAATAGCCATCTTGTGTTGCGAGATAGATTTTTCCAATAGATCGCTTTGATGTTACACCCTATTCCAAAATAACAGCATTTTGATGCATACAGTAAAACTTGAGCAAACTGAACACGCCCACAAGTAGATGATACACAGGAGCCATTTAGATAGCATTTTTGTTTTCAAATTTCGCATTTTTTTTTTAGTTTTTACGAGTCAGTGTCTGCGACAAAAAAAAACTTTCGAGTTTCGAAAACTTCAAGTTGAAGTATAATTTAGATCACGAGTAAGAGCGACAAATATAACTTTGGCTTAGTGAGGTGTGAAAATGTTTAGATGTCAAATTGCAAATATTCAAGCAAATCACGTCGTCCTGTTTTGTCACGAATACGAAATGTAAACTAGCCGCAAATAATGAATATGGCGATTTGGTAAATAGTCATATTACAAATCATATTTTTAAAACATAAACGACGACTTTTAACTTCTTTGCAGACATGTTTCGGCAGCGTCTTCTGCTTTCGTCAGTGCTTTAATGAACTGAGATAATAGTATAGTATATATAAACAAAATAATGACAATGTTATAGATACTAAGATAATAGAATTGTTCGGAATACAATAATTGCATTTTACAATGAAAGTTTTGTATTAAAGTCTTTGACTTGGACATTCAGCGAGGGCTTTTCCCAAACGATATGCAACTCTTTTTTGATTTTTGAATCATAGCAAGTTGAGGCCTGATCAATTATTCTGAGTTACTTAAGTGTCTGTAAATGTGTGAAGCCCTATCCGTTTTCAAATGTTCTCTTACTCTTGTGTTGAAATGGCGAGAAGTCTCTCCAATATAACAGGCGTTACAACCTGCACAAGTAACTTTGCAAAGTTAAAAGTCGTCGTTTATGTTTTAAAAATATTGATAAGTCTGGTAATCAATCGTCCATTTACAAATCATATATTTAAAAAATATCAGTCAGGTGAAAGCTTCCTGAATATATAAAACTAGACAAAAATAACCGGATGCATATGAACATTCTCTGCGTTCTTAATTTCTCGAAGCATTTTGTTGGAGTCGAGTCGAGCGAAAGCGGCTTTAATTTGAAAGGTCGGTCGTTTCTGTTTTCACTGGTGGTTTTTTACATTGCTTTGGGCATATCTCAAATCTACAGATTCCTTCAAATGAATCGTAAAATGTTTACCGCTAAACTAAAGTAACTTTAACTAGTTTGTCGTAAATTCAGCTTGCTCAAATTACTTGCCAAACGATTATTGGCCTAAAGGCTCTACGAACGTGCAAACAGAAAACAGCTCTGTCGCCCATTGTGTTGTGTTGTAATACCAGTGCAAATTACAGAATTCTAAAATTTTGATTTGCCGTGTTTGAGGCTTGTTTTTTTTATTTTCCCGACACGTTTTGGTTTTATACAAAAACCTTCTTTAGGGGATTTACAAAATGACAGCAACAATACAAAACGGATTTATATTTAGTAGCACATGAGCAAAACAGGAAATGACTCAAGTGCTGAATTGCGCTTTGTGAAATGATCTTTGGTGTTAAAATAGATCCTTATGCTATAAGTGTTAAAATCAACTATTTTGGGGTTAGCACTAACATTTTTTTTAGAAACTAAAGATTTTCAACAAAGGGTGTTGTATGACTTCCTCAAATAATAATACTTCCTCAGTTTTCCTCCCGCTCTTTCTAAGCTCTAGAAAAATAACTAGCGGTAAGCTAGTTTGGGCTGCTTCGGTGTTTCTAAAGAAACAATTTGGTAATAAAAATGTAAATTCTACACCGTAAAAAAGAAATACTGAAGTTTCGGACGTTAGTCCTTCGTCGTTAGTCCTTCGACGGAATAAAGGGAAGAAACGTCAGTAAGTATTTCTTTTTTACGGTGTAGAATTTACATTTTTATTACCAAATTTTTTCTAAGCTCTGCTTACCCCTAATCTAAGGCAGCGTTTACACGTGCACTGCTATATTTTTATCCAGATAAAATTACCTGCGGGTATGTGTTGTTTTCGATCGTTTACATGTAAACGTATAGCTGGCGTTTTCGGAAATAGCTAGCTAAATTCATTGTTTTCGGCGTTTACGTGTGAACACTTGGCCTAAACGAATAAAAAATATAACGCTACCTAAATTTGTAATTGTGGGCTGCGTTTGCTGTAAATAAATGATCCGCACGTTACCTTGCGCGCGGGAACTTGCCGATTATCTTTTTTCAAAAAACCTTATTTTTAGAGCAAGTTTTGCGCGATCTGTTCACTTCTTTTAAACTCAAATTCAATAAAGCATCAGAACGTTTCTCTGACTCTGAACTTGAATATAATATTTTTTTTAAAAAACGTTTTTTGAAAAGAAACTTTAACGCTCGCTTTTGACAACGAAGAAATGTTTTATTTTCATTTTAATTCAAACTGTTTTGTATGTTTCGAAAGCCGGCTCAATAAGCTTTAATTTGATATATGCTACAATCTATATTTTTATCTATGATTTAGGGAGAGGATGACTGTGTCAAAGTGAAGCACCCATCTTCAGGAATTATAATGGGATCAATTCATTTAGGCCACACCGGAGATGGGCCACACGGGCACTATGTGGCACTTTGCCCGATCAGCCAAAAAACTTTGGTACGATTAAATTGTTTCAACGTTGTATCCCTTTTTTACCCTATTTTGCTTTACCGGCTAGTTTTCGTTGCAATTATTTATCTTCAGCTTTTTTAATTCCTTAACCATCGTGTCCTTTTGTAGTTGTAAATTTCTTGAATTTACTCATTTTGTGTTATTTTCTAGCAATTTGAAGTTCAGCTTTTCAGTTTTCACTACTAAAGTTCGTATTAATTTCATCTCTAGAACAAAGAGAGCTCAAACCAGTATCCATTCGCCCCATATAAGCGAAGAAAGGTATGAGATTACAGATAGAAAAGAGCATGCATAGAAGGTGTATATATTTGAACTCAAAGTATTCTATGTTCTTTTATTGTTTGAAGCTGATTATTTCCGTTGTCTATAAGAACCAAACCATTTCAGTCTCAGCGATGTTATTCGTTATTATCTTTGTTTGTCTATTATTTTAAGTTCTGTTTTATTTCATTTTATACATCATCGTCATCATCATCATTACCATATTACTATTATTATTTAGACCTGGTATCGTCGCGCTAACCAGATGCATGAGCAATGGGATGATGAAGACTACTGCCCCGGAATAAGTGTTTGGAAGGGTATACCTATCATAATCGACTCTTCTTCAGATGACGAGCCGTCTAGTTCCAAGGTTAGATTTGTAAGACACAAACGCTGAGGTACAAGATGGTGTGATCCTTGGCATTCTAGTACTTTACCATGTAGTTGCAACGAACCCATTTAGAAAATATGTTTTGTTTAGTACCAAAAATGCAGCGTAAACATTGTCCTTTTGAACATACATGTTTGTGTAATTACAACATTCAGCCCATAGTTTCCCTGTTGAAATTGGAAGATGATTAATGTAACACTACAAAGCAAAATCGTTTGTGTACTCTCTGCAACCTCGGTGAAATAGGTAACGAATTTCACTACTGCATTGTGTGTCCTCATCACGAATTTCAGAAGCTGAGATGACTAATTACGTGCAAAAGATAACTGTAATTAACCCGAAATTTAATTTGCTTGATAGAGAATCCTTATTTTCATATTTAATCTCAATGGCTGACAAATCAATAACTACAACTACCGCGAATTATTTTTATAAGTTACTGAAGTTATATAATTTGTTAACTAAAATGTGAATGATTACTTGTTTATATAGAAGTTAAAGTTTTTTAAATATTTGATATGTATAATGCGTTTATAGCATGTTATATCATGTGGGTAACAACTTGTAAACCGAGTTATATACCTTTGCAAATAAATTCATTATGTAATTGGCAATGGCATAACATTTTGAACCGGGCATTTTGCCCATGTTTAAAAAACCGCAAACTACATTGGTTTTGATTAAGCTATACTGCTTTATTGATTTACTTGTATGTGAACTACTGTGGAAAAATTGTTTTGTCTGTTAGGCATCAAGCAGTGGTATAAACCTTAAGAGGGAAGAAGAAATTGAAGTTACTGACTTGGATAGAAGTTCTCCCAAGAAACATGTTACGAAGTTGGTATTCATTCCTTATATACCGTCGTAAGACATGATTATGCTGTGGCTTGGCCTGCTAATAGTAATGATTAAAACATTGTATAGATTGTTGTAGGCATGAGGCTGACAGTGACAACACATTCGGATGATAATATTTCGGTTAGTTCTAATAAAGTAAGACTTATTAATGCCACTATTTCTTTTTTCAGCCATTCAAGTGATTCCAGTTCTGACGAGTTGTTAATGCAATCGGTATTTTCTGATCACAGGTTAGTTCTATACCACAACATGCCTTATGAGTAACAAATAATAGAAGAAAAAAAGGAACAATAAAACATAGGGATTGCTTGAAGATATAATAAATTAACTGAATCTCTGAAAACATGGAAAACCAGGTGCAAGTCTTTAAAATAAAACATCCAAGATAATTAGAGCCCGTTTACATGAGGATTACGTTTATTCCGGGATGAGACTACCCGGTGTTTAGTCATTTTCTTGTTACTGTTTACGTGGTTTGGAGACGGGATAAGATCATCCCGGTTTGAATTCATAGATAAAAAATTTCTTTAATTCAAGGCATGTTAAATTTTTTAAGGGTTTGCAACAATAGAATCCTATTGCATGTAGATGTTCTCTTGACTGAGTGTACATCACATCAAATATAGCCAGTTGATAAATAACTAGCATGCTCCTAATCCCACTAACTTTTCTTTTTTTACAGCAGCCAACCTTCCAAATACATACATCAGTCAGTGAGTGTAATTGTTGACAGTGACGATGACAGCGATGTCCAGGTAAAAACAAATATCTGAAACATTACTAGTAATTTGTATGGGTAATCATATGGTGACTAGTGAAATATGGATAGCGTTTTGTCAAATTCTAGTAATTTCCCGAGCCTCCTTTATTTTGCCATCTCTTAATTATTCTCATTAGATTGCTAAACATTTTTTTTATGGCCGGCACTGTTTCTCCGAATGTTCCGGTGAGGTACAGCAACAAGGTCCGGTACCGATACAACTAAGGTAGACTGAATAGGAGAAAATAAGGCAGTAGTAACACGGACTGGCTTGTGATAGGGCGCCTTGATTGTAATTTTGTTGTTGGAGTGTCTGGAAAAATATTTTTTCCGGTTCTTTTACACTAGTAGGCATACTTTGTTTGTAAGTTTCGTCCATATGTAGTTTTATTTTTTGTTACGGTCCAAAATCGTGATTATGTTCATATGTTATTGTCCATTGTAAATGACAGGAAGCCATTAACCGCAGCCACATCACGAGATATACCGAGAGAAGAAAGAGGACCAAAGCCAGTAGCTCAAAAGGGGGATCTAGTTGTCAGGTAAAGTTGCAGATTTTAATTAAATTGCCTCAAACTTTTACTGATTTTCTTGAGATTACCAGGTCTTATTTCAGTGACACACAATTAAACACGAAAGTCGTTCATGGCTTTCGTATCGTCATGAGATTAAACACAAAACCGCGCTATAACAGGGCCTGTGGCAGGCAATCTTCACCTACAGTTTTCAGTTAAACATCACATTCATCTCACCTCTGTCTTATATTCAATTTTTTTGTTTAAAATGACGCAACTCATTTTTTCTGAATCTTTTCGAAATCTCGAACTTTCAAACGCAGAGCTTACATCTTGCAAACTAAAAAAAACATAGCAGACAGGAAAATCGAAAACGATATCAGTGGACTGTAACATAACGGTGTTATTTGATTTCTGCATGTTTGTAAGTGAAGAAAATAAAATGAAATATAATACTTATAAAAATTTTTTGCGAATTTTTAGTTTTTAACAGTTAGAATTGAACTTAAAGTAGACCAATGGATATTTATTGTTGGATTTCACCTGACGTCATGGCGGCCATGTTGGATGACACTTCACAAAAGAATTTTGATTATTTCTTTGTTTTAGACTCCAACATGGCCGCTACGTCTATTGTCTTTTGTGTCTCTTGGGATCGTGTGAAACCCAAAATTTGTTATCGCTTAGAGAAAAGTTTAACGACCATTTTCTTTAAAATTGATAGGTGTCAGATGTGGGTTGAACCAACTGTTTTTATAGTATGGTTTATTGTTTAAAGCAATACAAATTATACTTACTGTATGCATTCGTCAGAGCAATGTCAGGCTTAAAAAAGATTTTTTTGTTCATTAGGAGGAGAGCCTGTCCTCCGACGATGCTGATGTTGAATATAATAAACCCAGGAGACAGAGAAAGATCGGTCCACAACAATGGGATGGCGTAGCATGTCAGCAAGTCGAAAAACTTCCAGAAGGAATAAATGGGTTATGTTGCTACAAAGTTCGCAAAGTTACTGACGCTAAGGAAAGAGTCGCCTCCCTGAAGGATGGTCGAAGTTGGAAGAAAGACAGCAGAACCGAGTGGAGTGGGTATGGACAAGTACGGTATGCAAACTGTAAAGGCTCGTACCAATGTACTAACGATCACTGCATGTATAAGGTGGAGTATGGTGTTGTCAACACAGTGCAATTCAAGAAGAAAGAAGGCCAGCTGATATGCTCTCTTTGCCAACAACAACCGTCATACATTCCCTGTGATGCGCGTAGGTATCTAGTTATTAAGGACAGCTATGTTAAAGTGTTTCATTGCGGAAACCACACATGCGCTGTTAAAAGTCCACCACAATCTAGTGTAAAGGAGGATATAAAAGAGTATCTTCGAAAGAATCCAACCGCAAAGCCCTCTCATGTCCAATCGGCTTACATTCTATCAATGGTAAGAAACCGTGAGGATTGGAAAAAAGTGGACAAACAAGCGACAGAGCTCTTAAACACAAAGTGGATCTCAAACAGAAAGCAAGAGGTGACAAAAGAGACAGAGCCATACGGGCATAACTTTGAAGCCGTAGCGCACTTTAAGCAATATTGCGATCTAAAAGACCCCTTTTACATTTATAAAATAAATGACACAAGAGGAAATCCAGATAGGCCCTCATTTGTATTCAAAACGAGCACATTGAAGGCTAAAATTGCAATTAATATGGACATGAACAAGGATCATTTTCTTGCCCGAGAATTTTGTTTCTTTGACGGTAAACATAAGAGAGCCAAGGGCTACGTCACCCTTACGGCAAGTGTTTACCACCCTTTGCTAAGACGACAGATTCCCCTAGCAACAATGGAGGCTGTTTCAGAAAACAGTGAAAACGTAACTCTATTTTGGGAGTTACTCAATGAGGTTTTGAAAAAAGTCTCAAACGGTACCACATCAATGTTCAATCCTCTCGGCTGGTGCACCGACATGGCAGGATCTAATCTTAGTGCGATACGAAAGGTTTTTGGAGATAGCGCTATTGATCGCATCAAGACATGTGAATTCCACTTCAGGGAGTCAGTGAATCTTCGCTGCCGGAAGATTAGTAGCGATAAAGCCACATATTTTAAAGATATCTCAATTAAACTTTTAGAGTGCGAGACTCCTGAATGTTACGACACCCTTAAAGAGCAGCTATTGAAACTTATATCAGGAGAAACGGAGGAAAGCCAACTAAAGTCTTGGTTTAATTGGTGGAACTCAAGAAGAGGGTTCATTTTTAGAGCATTTGCTCCTTCTGGACCCCGAATGAACCAAGCCGAGAGCATCCATGGGGGCTGGGCAAAGAAAGACCCCCCTTCTATGACCCTCTTGAAAGTGGCTGAGGCTGACGTAAGAGAAAGTAAATTGTTAGATGTCGAGTATGAAGGAATAAAAGCTGGAACTGCAAAGGGAGGTAAAGGACCTACTGCAACTGAAAGGCAAAGGATTTCCCATTACAGGGAAATAGAGGCGGCAAAAAGACTTGGCGAGGAAATGTTCACCGATGGCAGGACCATCGAAGAAGAATCTTCACACAAGCCACCGTCAGCTTCAAGAAATACAAATAGAAAACCGACGGATAGCCGACAAAAAAACAAAGGCGCTGGCCGCCAACCAACCGATACTCAGCAGGGGGCAAGAACTGAATCCGTTCCGATACCAGCTAGACCGAAACCGAAATTTGGAGCTTTTGTCATCGGCTTATTGCAGCACCAACATCCCTCTGTAAGAGTTTGCTATGGTTGTGGCACAGAATTAAAACCTTGTGGGCGCATACCTGATCCACCGGATGATTTAGTTATTGTAAGTGGAGACAAACGATCGTACTATGATACACTGACAAAAAAAGTTAAGCAGAGTGACTTAGTGTCCAATGTATATTTTCACTTTAATCCTAATTGCGTTACTGTGCGTCATCAGTTTTTCATCCCAGGACTCATTAAACTTCCGGATGATGTAATCCCCTACCTGCATCAGGAACACAAACATGTTTTAAATCAAATAACAGGATTAAATATCTCCTAAAGTTTTTCTCATCATTTTTTCATCAAGTTTTTTTTGCCAGTACGTTGAGGTTTTGTTGATAATTTTTGCATGTAGATATTATTAATAAGTAATCATACGAATGTTCGGGTTCAATTAACTATAACTACCTATACGAAGTGGACACTTTAAAAAGGTAAAACTACAAGGGAATTGGTTTGTCTTCCTAAAAATTGTACAGTATCTTATATAATATACGAAGAACAAAAATCTGTCTGGGATTATCTTTTAAAAGACATTTGCAACGGAGTTATTTTGTTTAAATAGTTTATAATAAACAATACTCATTACCCACGACCCACGACTTGGTACCCACAACCCACGACTTGGTACCCACGACCCACGACCCACGACTTGGTACCCACGACCCACGACCCACGACTTGGTACCCACGACCCACGACCCACGACCATAAGTCACTCCCTTAATTGGATTGAGCTCTTACAACTGCAGAGAATGCAGAAAACTGATTGCATTTGGATATACTTTCCTACCCGTATTTTTCAATATAATATACATGTTTTATTTCAGAACTCGAATGGACAGGTAATCCGATACACAGCAATTGAACTCGGACAGAATTTCAAAATTTCCCAACTGAACGAACTGCGCGCTGTGCCTCTAGTCAAAAATATACCGAAAAAGTATCTTATTCTTTGTTAAAAATTGCAGACTTTGAAAATGAATTTCGCATTACTTCTTACGTTTAAGAGTCATGCAAACGAAACACTCAAATTATAATTCTTTAAATACGGATTTAACAAAGATGGCTAAATATAATTAAGCACCTGGACTGTTGCGCGAGGTTGTTTTGACCAGCCGGTCAAGGTAACTGTTTTTCTAAGCACAATACTGACTAATGGAGTATTTAGAACGTAAATACTTTCAAGAATTACTCTAAAACATGAAATCGAACTTACCTTTAATGCAAACCCTGCTAATACCCGCAAAAATGGTCGGTTGTTACAGGCACACGGTACCCGAATGTGTTGAAAGAAATTCCCCCGCGCTGCACGCGAAAAGACCACACTACCGGAAGTTACGAGTGAGAAAACTGCCAGAGGGCTAGAGGTATGTGAAGGTCAAACGATAGGACAGATAGAGTTACATTCCTTTACTAAATCTCTCAACGGGACACTGTAAAAAAATTATCAGCTTCATATTTCTCCCAGTACAAAGTTCGAACGAGCACCGCCCCCGACAGCGAATTTGGTTCCCCCCAAACTTGACCCCTCCCCCCTCCCCGGTCCAAATCCGCTAGGGGATAGATTTGGTTCCTTTCGCTTTATTGCATTAAAATAACTTGCCCTTAAATATCCTCTATCTAAATTGATTGATTAGTATTGTATTCAACATTTTGTGAGCTAGTCAGTTTGAAAAGGAAACGATCTTTCAAACCGAAAGGTTCTCCGGCGTCAGTTCAGTGTCACAATACCTAACACCGCCGGAGTACGTAACTGCGAATGTGGCAAATATAAATACATTTTTTTAAAACTAATATACATCTTTAATTTTGAAATTTTCGTGCCTGAAATATCCTTGTTTCTGCGTTAGACAGTTAACAGCATTTTCTGATAGTAAATTTACGACAACAGCAACACGCTTTGTGCACATAGACTGAGGTCCTGTTTAAAAATGGTAAGACTTAGAGGGTGTCCCTAGGACTGATAGCGGTACCCTACCTGGTAGGGTTAAAGTTGCCGCAGTTCTGCATGGAAAGTTTGAAAGAATAGGGGAACCGTCCTCCTCCATTGGGTTTCGAGTTGGCTTCGTTTTACATCGGCAGAATTTTGCTTAACTACAAACAATTACGTATTTTAAACAAAAGCCTGAAAGGGGATTGGCTATTTATCGAGTTATGAGCTGAGTTGAGTTTGAGTTAAGTTTGAGTTAAATATGAGTTGGGTTTGAGTTATCCCAAATGGCCAATTTAGTCCCAAATAGAGCAGAAACCGAGTTTACAGTGACAATGAGGTTCGTTTTCCTAGC
This sequence comes from Palythoa grandiflora, assembly GCA_026546935.2. Lineage (NCBI taxonomy): Eukaryota > Metazoa > Cnidaria > Anthozoa > Zoantharia > Sphenopidae > Palythoa > Palythoa grandiflora. Next base: position 43 of record JAOCPT020997238.1, on the reverse strand, counting down.
ATTTCTCCATCTTCGTGAACCGTGATTAGAAATAAACGCCGGA
>JAOCPT020996473.1:0-14703 GCA_026546935.2 Palythoa grandiflora | reverse complement strand
CTATCCATTGCTGGATGACACTTGGAAAGACCGTTCTTTGTGTTAAAGACGCTTGGGTAATGCAAATGACAACTTCAGACCTATTTCTTGCCTCCATATCATGTGGAGAGTATTTACATATAACTATATCGATGATATGGGTCTTTTTCCGACTGAACAGAAAGGGTGCCGTATGGGATATCGCGGCACCAAAGGCCGATTGCTTATTGATAAACTTATAATCAAGAAATGTAAAAGAAGAAAGACCAACCTCAGTATGGCCTGGATTGATTACAAAAAGGCTTATGATATTTGTACCACATTCGTGGATTCTTGAGTGCCTTAATATGGAAGGGGTGCACGAAAAGGTGGTCAGCATGCTTGAAAGGAGTATGGAGAAATGCGAAGTTGAATTGACAGCTGCAGGACAGACGTTGGGGAATGTAAAGCTTAATAGGGGGATTTTTCAGGGGGACAGCCTGTCACCGTTACCGTTTGTTATATGTCTCATTCCTCTTTCCATCATCCTCCTTAAGTAAAAAGCTCGATACAGTTTGGGAAAGAATCAGCCTAGCATAAGCCATCTGCTTTTTATGGATGATCTAAAACTGTACGGTAAAAGCGAGGATGAAATTGATTCGTTGGTTAGGACAGTGCGGCTCTTTAGTCAAGATATTAGAATGAAGTTTGGTGTGAAAAAGTGTGCGGTAGTTGTAATGAAAAGGCGTAAGATAAGCGAGTGTGAAGGGATTGCACTACCAGACGAGCAAAGGATCAGGGCTGTCCAACAAGATGGATATAAAGATCTAGGGATATTGAAGATTGACACCATTAAGCAGAAAGAGATGAATGAGCTTGTTCTGAAGGAGTATTGGCGGAGGCTCAAGAGAACTTTGAAATCTAGACTTAATGGGAAGAACATCAACAAACACATGGGCAGTCTCTATTTTACGTTATGGGGCGGGAATAATAGATTAGACAAAGCTAAGGCAGAGCTAGATGAGATAGATAGAAAGACCCGAAAGACTTTGACTATGTATGGTGCATTCAATCCAAACAGCAATGCTCAGGCAATACGAACTAATGCCATAAAACAGTGCATAGGTAAACAGGCTAAATGTTGCGAGAAAACAGGGTTGCAGGGGACTCATAAGCATTGCAGATTGTGTGTCCCAGGAAAAAACCAAATTGAGCTGGTATGTGAAGCATTCCATTGAGCCTCTTCTTAAAGAAGTGGGAAGACAAGGCGTTGTTGATATTGATAAGGCTCACGAACCAGGGAAAGTACGGAGAGAGGTATACCGTCATCACAAACAAGGATGGTCAGAGAAGAAATTGCATGGGAAAATGGTGTCGGAAGTAAGTGAGAGCATGGATGATTGGAGAACGTGGTTGTGGATTCAGAAGAGTGGGCTCAAAAAAGAGACTGAGAGCACAATATATACAGCACAAGAACAGGCAATAAGAACTAATGCCATAAAACAGTGCATAGATAAACAGAATGTGTCGACGTTATGTAGGATGTGTCGCAAATGGCCTGAGACCATAGCCCACATGACAGCCGAGTGCCAGAAATTGGCTGGCCACGAGTTTTCTGATGTGAGTGAGCCGGGATACGGACACTGACTATGTTTTGTATTATACGTTGCTGATTTTCTGTGCAGTGAAATATGGTAAACCATAGAGCAGTAAGTTGATTGATTGCAGTAGTCGTACAGTGAAGTGGGGTAAACCATACAGCAGGAAGTTAATTGCAGTAGTCGAGCCTGGACTGAGTGACAAAGTCACTGGTAATTGTTTCTAGTCTGTCACTCGATAAATTTATGGTATATATATTTTTGAGGTGCTAGTATGAGAACACTAACGACAGTGTGCAAATCATAGGCGTAAAATATTTCTTTACCTAGCTTTAACCCCTTTGTTTGCCCAAAGGTGACAGGAGACGTTTCTCTGCCTGAGTATGTTAGGAACATAATTAAGCTACTGGTGTAAGTTCTTTTAAAAGGCACGTGACTAATCGAGAACGGTTTTTCCGGTTACTTCAATGTTAAGCGGATGAGAGTCTTTGACGGGAACTGATCAATCGCAGGTTACTGAGCGACCATGCAGTAGAAGCCAGTATAGCTGGTACTCATTCATACAGCTATAAAGTTGATTGGAGCAACATAAAGAGGGAAACTGGCCGAAAACTTAGTTCTTTGAGGAGAATCAGACTACAGATCGCTCTGCCATTTTCACGTGGAAGCACAACAACACAATCGTGACAGCAGCTGTTCCGTCTTTTTAGGACTCAGCAGCACAGTAAGGCAGGTCTCCAAAAGCATCTGTAAAGTTGTACTTTAAACCCTTATCATACGCTAAAGATTATGGGATTGTGGCTAGGAACTGACAAAGTCAACACTGGGGAGAGTGGAACACGTAACGTGTGACCACCCTAGAGGAATAGTGAGAGTGGAACGTGTAACGTGTGACCACCCTAGAATAGTAGTGAGAGTGAAACATGTAACGTGTGACCATCCTAGAGGAGTAGTGAGAGTGAAACAAGTAACGTGTGACCATCCTAGAGGAGTAGTGAGAGTGAAACATGTAACGGGTGACCATCCTAGAGGAGTAGTGAGAGTGAAACATGTAACTAGTGACCATCCTAGAGGAGTAGTGAGAGTGAAACATGTAACGTGTGACCACCCTAGAGGAGTAGTGAGAGTGGAACATTTAACGTGTGACCATCCTAGAGGAATAGTGAGAGTGGAACATGTAACGTGTGACCATCCTAGAGTAGTAGTGAGAGTTAAATAAGTAACGTTTGACCACCCTAGAGGAGAAGGGAGAGTGGAACATGTAACGTTTTCACTTATGGCATACAACAACAACAACAACAATAATAATAATTGTTTCAGTACCAAAATTTTACAATATATAATTTACAATTATAAAGAAAAATATACAGAAATTTTGGTACTTAGCTAACTGTAATAGCCAGAGGCTAGACTGGACAGTTGGATAAATATTATCAATTTGGCTTTTGTTAAGTCAGGAAAGGGAAGGGAAGACTGAAAAATATGAACTAAATAAATAAATTTTAAATAAATAAATAGGTAAATAGCAATTTACTAATTAACAATTTGTAAACAAATACGTATACATACAAAAGGTAATGATTTCAGTTAAAGTAATGGCAGCAAGACAAACAATATAGACAACTTTGGAATGTGATAAACAAGATTAAGATTTCAAATATGTTAGACTGTAGTAGATCAGGCGATCTGTTTGTAAGATTCCAGCAGGCAATTTTCCAGTTTCTTTTTGAACATAGCTTTACTAAATGTTTTCATTTTTTCATCAATTGAATTCCACACTTTTGGACCAGTAAATGTGATATTGAATTTTCCATAGTTAGTTCTTATTTAGGGGAGAGAAAATGAAGATTTTGAAGCTAGTTTTGTAACCTGGGCCAAACGTCGAACTCCACATGTGCCGAATCTAATGCAAATGAGGTAGAACAATAGAATATGCTCATTTGCCTTAGATTCGGCATATGTGAAGTTCGACGTTTGGCCCCATTCCTAACATCATAGAGTTTGAGAATCTTAAGTTGATAAAGTTTTAAGATGAAGGAAGTTCATGCGTAGTAAGGTTATGACCACCGAAGAGGAGTAGTGAGTTCAGTCTTGTGCCTTTCCCTCTTTCAGAACACTTCATTTTATGAACTTATACTGAGGTCGGGTTTCGCCAGGACTGTTGTAATTGCAGGGCAAGCGGGGTGTTTTATTCTATTACAAACTTCTTTTTTATATAAGAACCAGTAAATTTTGCCGAGGATCATTGTTCTTACGTTTTTGGCTATTTGAGCTTTAACTTATTCTTATTTCTGTGAGTGGTTTTTATTTGAGAAAAAAAAATCAAACAAGGTATTGGAAAATGAAACACCTTGCGCCACACATGTATTGTACAAATTTAGAAGCGAATTACTTTTATTGTTTGTTGAGCAGTCTTCACAGTGAATCGCTTTATGTTTTATGCTGTGTCGCTAAGTTTTAGTCAATTTTCCGTCACAAAAACTTTCCTAGTTATCAAGCCTCAGCCTGAGCTTGTACTTAAATTTTTCTTAAATTTTGGCAAATTTGAGCCTCGTTGTTCTTATAAAGTTGTTCTTATAAAACAAAGCGTGTAGCTGTTTGTTCATTTAGTGATTTAAATTCATTCCCAAAACCTTTTTTATAATCTTTGCAATAAAAAAAAAGATTAACCGTTATCTCTTCTAACCACATGCATTTGTTTTTATAAGAAGCAGTGAATGTTGATTGACGCTCATTGTTCTTAGTTAACTTTATGATTTCTTATTTGCACACCATTTATAATCACTTCTCACAAATACCTTCAGAAAGTTACAATGAAAATTTTATCAGTTTACAACTGAAGCCGAGTCTCGATTGTTCTTAATTTTTGGGCTCGTTGTACATTTTATGCTACTTTTGAAAGGTAGCTTTGCGAGTTATCCCATATCGTTTCAGCACATTTCATTCATACTGAGTATCGTGTTACAAACAGCGCTTAGAAACACTCGACAGCTGTAATTCGGAATGATTTACTATTTCAACATGTTCGTGACAAACTCAACAACGAAAATTTTAAACATGAAAGAAATCTGTTTGTTAGCGACTTTCGCAATGTCTAAACTTGTTATAAAAAGAAGTTATTAATTAGTTGAGTATTTTTAAATAAATCCAATAAGTAAATATTCCATATGATGATAGGAGAGGGGCGGATATCGAGGACCAAATATATTATAAACACATTTCTCAATTTTTGGACTACTACAACTATTCTAATGTTCATCAGGTTGTAAGACTTCATGATGACGATTAACACGGATAAAAAACAAGGTTTCGGAGTCATACTGACGTAATCCTCAGGTTTCGAATTATGACAAGAAAAACTGCTGCAAAAATGAGACATTCCAGTACTATAAATGTGGCATATCTTACATTATTCCTTTTGCGTCTTGGCATTATTGAATCACTACTATAGAAAAGGAAACCATAAAACAACTAGTACAATAAATAGGGCATATTCCGCGGTATTCCACCCGAAATCATTAAAAAACCAGTACTATATAATTAAGGCATATTTCACGGTATTTCACTTGATATTATTGAATAACTAGTAATATTGTATAGAAAAGGCATATTCCACGGTATTCCATTCGAAATCATTGGCTAACTAGTAATTTAAATGTGGCATATTCCACGGTATTCCACTCGAAATCAAGTACTAACTAGAACTATAAATGTGCAAATTGTACTTGTTAATTTAATTCATTTTTAAGCTATATTATTTTCTCGTGTGCAGTTTTAAAAAACGTTCTGAAGTTCATCAATAAACACGAATAACTTTCTGTGGAATCTGTTCTACTTTCATCTAGCATTTCATGCAAACACCCCATGACGTAAACGTAATTTTCTTGCGGTGGCGGTGTGCACATGTGCATACCAGAAGAGATGATATATAAAACATTATATTACTTCTTTTTGACATATTAAATCGAAATGATTTACTATTTGTAACAAGGTCAATTCAGTTATTATTTTACAATTAGGGTAGGGAGCAGCCAGTGCGAATATTTGTGCAGTCTTATAAATTTAACTCTGCAGGTCTCAAAAGACTCAAAAGTCATTCGACAACTAATAACAACAGAACAAAAAAAAAAGAAAAGAACTTAAAATGTAGATATAAGGCGAACAAAGATTTTTACAGATTGCACTTTGCACTCAGCTCAGTAAAACAGCATCTAGCACTATAATTTAATTGTAAAAAGTGGACAACGAAAACTGAACTCAAAACAACTGGGGAGTTTTGTTGCACTTCGGCTGGAAGTTGAACTTGTAGTGTATATTCTAAGTAACATTTTCTGGTAATATAAATTTCAATTTTCTAATGGTTGAAAGTTTTTACAGAAAATTGGAATTGAGAAGAAATGGAGCGCAAAGAGCTGTGAGCGAGTACCCACCGGAATCAAACTTAGTAAGCGCGGGACAAATTCAAAATCAACACTTTAAAGACGACCAGCAACTGTGGGAAAGATATTGATGTATAAACATTTTGTTTTCCTGCAAACATGCACAATGCTAGACACAACAAAGTCTTTATACACGATTTGATATTTTTAATCAGGTTTTGTCAGTGCTAGTTCGCGTGCCCTTTAATTTTTTTTTTACATCCAGTCATATCCTATCGATGGCGCTAAAAGTTACCAGGAATAATAAAACCAAAAATAAAATAGCCAGGGCAAAAAAAAAACGGTTAGGAAGAAGAAGCAGGTTGTTTGTTTTTAAGTAATGATGTGCAAAACAAATGTGGTTTTACAAGTTTTGCTTCCCTTGGTTTTAAGGGTATAATACCGTGGTTTCATTGGTACAATACCATGGTTTCATTGGTGTAATACCATGGTTTCATTGGTACAATACCGTGGTTTTATTGGTACAATACCGTGGTTTCATTTGTACAATACGGTGGTTTCATTGGTACAATACGGTGGTTTCATTGGTACAATGCCGTGGTTTCATTGGTACAATACAGTGGTTTCATTGGTACAATACCGTGGTTTCATTGGTACAATGCCGTGGTTTCATTGGTACAATGCCGTGGTTTCATTACCAGCACAATACCGTGATTGGGTCGATCATATGAACAATAATGGTACTAAATTACAAAAAAAAAAATTAGCAAAAAACATTTTTTTTGTGCTTTTTAACACACATATCGTGCGCGCAATTGAGATTTTACATTAATATTCTACCTCTCCCAGTATACGAGTAAATTTAAAAAATCAACCCGGCGCTGAGCTAATTTTCATGAGCCTTACTCCCTTAGCGAAATTTCGATGTCATTCGACACGAAAGGGAAGTCTTATTTCCGATACCAGAGAAATTTGAAGACATGCTGGGGGCACAGAACACTTTGTAACATAATTACGTGATAATTGAATCAGTTTAACTTTGCTGGGAAAGGTTTTATTTATATCACGCTTCCAAAAGGCAAAGAGAACATCAAGAGAGAAGTAAATTAGATCACCGTAATGCGTAAATTACCGGAAATATTATTAATTGCTATTTTATTCTGCACCCAGAGCCCGGTATAATTAAAGAATTTCAAATTGGAAACTAATAAAACAAATATGTAAGGAAAAAACTGATAAAAAAAATAGCGAAATTTGTTTCGTTTTTAACTTTGCTTAGAAGGTTTGTGTAGACGATTGCTTAGTATTCTAGAATTGTCAAATCTTGGAAAGCGTCGAAAACTATCCCGAACAAGTTTTTGAAACGAGTATTTGTTTTATAAACAATTCTTTTAGTTATTTTCTGCGCTATCAGTCTTCCATTTTGTTTGTTAGGATATAGATAAGTTTGTGAGCTTACTTCCTAGCACAACTGATCCGACACTAGCTAATCTACAGTAATTTACTGGCCCTAAGGCAGTAAGGGGTGTTTGAGTGGAACAGTTACAGAAAACGCTATACAACTACAAGAGGTACATCACAACTGATCTAGAAAAACATTCACAAAACTTGGCAAAAGATTTTATTGTGGCCGGCGTGTTTTTTGTTTCGTGGAATAAATGTATCCTAAGGCTATCACCAAATAGTTTATTTCAGTATTACTCTGACATTTTACGGAAGACTTTGAAAAATCCAAGACGGCCCATGTCCGGTAAAAGATAAATGGTTTGATTTTTTTGTATCTCAAAGTCAAAATCAACGTCGTGATATCAGTCAATTATTGAAGCTTATTTTTGGTTGCAATCAGTGTAAATTTCTCGAGATCATTTGAAACATGGCCACGCAACTTTTTTTGCAATATGTTTTTGAACATATGAATATGACAAATGAGGAACAAAACACCACTCAACTTACTGGAGCGCTCGAAACTGAGGGGTTTTTCATGCAGGTCAAAGCTAAACGTAACGCAAACCACAAAGACACGAAAGATATTTTTATTGAAAACATGATGGTGTACACATTTGTGAATACGTTTGCAACTTTATAGTTCTCAAAAGTTTACCATGTTTTTTAAAAATACGGTTCCTATCACTGAAAAGCGTCTAAATTAATTAATCGTTGTATTTGAATTATATAATCGTTGTAATAGAACTTTGTAAAATCATTGGCTATTAAATGTACGTTTTGACTTTTGGTAATTTTTTGTGGGCTCAACACCAAGAAAAAAACTCTAAACACGATGCACATGAAAATTTGTAGCATTAAGGTTTCGGTAGATAATAATGAGAAAATCAAAGAAGATACGCAAGTTTTGTGAAATTATTAGTGAAGGACTCAAGAAGAAGAACGAAATCCGATTAACACTAGGTTAATTTGAGGCCATTGAGGGCGCGCGGATGACGAATTTAACTCTCGCGTCTGGGCCGAAGAATAAGCGCTACCTTTTGTAAAGAATACAATTGAAGCACTACGCTTTGAAATCAGAAATTAAGAAACATCTACTTGCGTGTAAGAAATGTTACAAAAGACCAAAATATTTATAGACAGTACGTGTAAATATGTTTTCGAAAATGTCAAAGATTTGAATGAATGAATCTATCCGATTGTTGTTGACATTTGATACTTATTGTTTCACTACTGTTAAACCTTTGTTGAGCGCCATCATTATCACCAAAACAAAGTTCCAAAGGTTAATAGTTTATACCAAAGCATCATCTATCGAAATCTTCATACAAGCATTTCCCTCCGATAAGTCTTCAGGACGGGGCGTAAAACTCCTGTAGTTGAACTGTGCGTAGCTATGATGTCAGAGTCGCGAGCGGTTGTCAATCAAATTCGGCATGAAAAACTAATTAGTTTAACAGTAACACAATAGCGACCGGTTGCGAATCTATTGTAATTGGGACGTACATGCGTGTTTGATCCACAAATTTACTTCTTATTTCTACGCTTGGACGTTTTTCTATCGATGGGGAAAACTGTGGAAGTGAAATGGAACTTTTTTATTGGAATTCTCTTGATTTGTGTCCCAAAAGGAACTGGTGGAGGTGAGTCTTTCGCTTTGAGCAATCGTTTCTGTTGAAACTGGCACGATTACTTGAAACAGGGAGGTTAAAAGCCATACAAGCTTCTATTTGACAAGCAGTTTTCTTAAGCATTAGAAGTAAGTCTCTAAAGATTATTGACAAGAAAGATAATAGTTTATTTAAATTATGAAAGAGTTTTAAGACGGCAGCTACGGGATTTCCAGGCTGCGTTCAGATTGTCAACTGCTATGGCAGCAACATCTGGACAAACCGAGAAATATCACAGATCTTCGTCTTCGGCACCTTGTTCAAATCACTATCAAAGCAGTTTTTTTTGTATTGGTAATGTTTATTTTGAATATCCGCTTTTTGCAGGCAGAGGTAATCTGAAAGCAAATTTTGCTGTTGCTATTTCACAATCATAAGATAGGATCAGTCAAATTCCTGTTCATTCAATGGTTGTTTGGGTATGCTCAGACTGTTCTCCCGGTTAGGTTAGAAAAATGCCTTGAATTCGCGGACAAACTTTAAAAGCAGCACTGCATACATGTTGGGCGAAAAATGCAGTATTCGGGGTAATACATTATTATCTTTGTGATTTATTTATAACACATGCTTTCGCTGTAAGTCTTACTTAAGTTTCACTTGAAGTGATCGGCGCGGCGTTCGCCAATTCTTCTGGCATCATGAGCTCGTGTGTGATAAGTGAATGAAATCTTGTTTTTTGTCTGTCTCGTTCAGCTAGAAACAGTTTTAGTCTAAAATTCACGGCGTGAATTTTATCATGGAATTGATCTAAGAACAGACGGATGCTATATTTCTGAATGGTTCGTTACCAGTTGAGCTATGAATTGTACTTCGACATACTAATGCTTGAAAATTGACACTTGGAGCTTCAATTGCAGGAACCATTTTGAGTGGTAGCGAGTAAGATAAATATGCAATTGATTGAGAATGTGTTCAAAACTATTTACTTGAGAGCAAAGAATTGTCAATGGAGTGGTGTGCCGCCGCTAAAATACAAGAAGCCGGTTATTTGAAATCTACAACTTTTAGGTGTTGTATGGAGCGTAATACTTCTACACTATTTGCTTCAGAAAATATTAAATATTATACCATTCATAAAATCGTTTTTGTTATTTTACGCATTAAAAATGTTAGTGTATCTTTGTTTGTATGCTTTTCCGAATATTTGATATAGCCTTTTATAAGCAATATAAATTCCTGTTTTTGGTTGCCGGCTAATTTAAGTCAGAAAGTCAAATGAAAAAAGGATCTGGATTTGAGTCAGGAAGTAACAGATCAAAGTTGAGGTACTTCAGAATTTCTTATCTGTTCTCACCTTGAATGTAACAATTCAAGCTCCTGCCAAAATATTAAACTTTTAAAACCACTCTGTTATCCCGTGCCATTTTTGTATCGACCGCTGTTGCACGACTTTCTCAGATTGTTTACTACCAACGCAGATTCCCTTCCATCAGAGAACAGTTTTTATGGTCAGACAATGTTATCAATCGATATCTTTATAGCTTTATAATTCACAGTATCCAGAGTGACACCACAAATTCACACGGGATAAATAATAAAACTACAGGTATGCAGCATTTCATAATTTGCACCACAACTTAAGAAGATCAAAAAATTGAGCATGCTGTGGAAGAATTTCCAAGCCGATGGCTTTGTAGTTCTTCCTCAAATAGCCACTTGAGATTTAGGTGATTTATTTTGCTTTTAGAATGAGCAAATTTACCTGTTTTTAATAACAAGTCACTGTTTTGTCTACAAAAGGCCAAAAAGGTCTCCCTAGCTCGCGCTCGCTACGCGCGCTTGATGTCGGCATGTAGCTAGCTCGGGGATTAATGTTACGAAACATGAGCAGTGCCATGAGCTCAGTAAAACACCGTTTTTGTCAATCTGCGAAAATTAACCGCGGATTGATTTGAAGTTTCCGATTCTTGGAATACAAAACGCAATCGCTTGGTTTTCTTTTTATCCAAAAAAAAAGCCGGTGGAATAGCTACCACAATATGTCTGCAATCTTGTTTTCGGGTTCTGTATGTTTTGTCAGTATCTTGAAACCCAGTGAGAGATGCTATCATTATCAATCATTTTAGAGATTATAATTTTTTATCTGGTTTATTTATCGACCACAACTGTGAAATTAGTTGTTAAAACACGAACACATTTTTGCTAAAAGGATTAGATTAATTTCCTTTGCCTTGTTTGCTGAGTATTTCGTCCGGATAACCTAGAAAAATTTGTATTTTTGTCCAAAGTTACTATCCGTCGTTCCAAATTAATTTGTGTCACGTTTGAGTCAATTGTTCGTAACCTGACCGTGCCCTTTTCAAGACAGTAAACGGCCCTCCGGAAGTGGCCAATGACGAGTGATATGGCTGCTTATCGCCCGCTGGAATCTCGTATCTATGGGGTACAGTGCTCTTATGGTAAAGAAGAGCATTATTTGAAGCAACACATTTTGGACGGTACTAAACTTGTTTTCTACAGTTACCGCAAATACTTTTTGTTTTAACCTTTCATTATTCGCGTCCATTAGTTGTTGTTATTCCATGGCGGGACGAAATGGAGTGATGTTGACATTATGTGTTTACTTGTACTCATTTCTTTCCAGTTTTGTTGGCATTTTAATTACGCATCGAGTTTCCGACCTGTTTCCGTTTTGTTTTTTTAATTTCCAAATCTTTAGATGATGGCTGGTCGAAAATAAATTTTTTCCGAGTTTACTCTTTATACTCATAAGTTTATCCTTCTATTAACTCTCTCAACAGAACCACATGCCTCAAATGCGACAAAGCTTTATTAAATTAGACTCCGTGAGGCGAAGTTACGAAAGACTTTGTGGGGGAGGAAACGGGGTGATTTATGTTATGAAAACCATGCATTCGTCAGCGCTAAATTTACATCAAAGTAGGTGGATGCGTGTGCTTGACGCCGGACAACCTGCTGTGGGCTAAAGAATGTACACATTTTTTTTTCTAGAAGTTTGATTTTGGAGTTAACTGAACTTCCTACTTACCAGTATTTGATTTAATAGTTTGGTCGTTCATATCACAATAACTAACATAACTAACATTTGAGTTTGTCAGACGTAACATCGTTTTTGCAAACAAATTTACTAATTCTTTTTATAATCTCTTCAAATATCTACTTGATTCTTCTGTCATCTTTTGGCAGTTTTGTTATCAAAGTTTTGATAGCCAACCCTATTGATAGGAAATGCGTCACAGAAACCTATGGCCACGGACAGAAATAGTCCCTTCTGTCATACAGGGATGCACGAAGAAATCAACAGCTTTTCACCTTGTTAGACTTTTCTCAGACGATTCGCTTAACGTTTTCTCTTCAGTACGGAAAAAGCTCACAGTAGCATTCCAATTTGTGTTGTAGTATAGGGGAAAAGGTGCCAATTTCATCTTTGTGTGGTGAAAAGATCTTTTATCTGAGACCGAGTTATTGATGAAAACCCAAAATACTTTCAAGTTGCTCTCTATATTCTTCCAGAGAATAGCACACGATAAAGTTGTTCTTTTGAGATTTGACACATGTACATAAAATATCCTTTTCACATAAAATATCAATTTTTCAAACAGTTGCACGCTTTTTTTTAATAAGAACCAGTAAATTTTGCCGAGGTTCATTGTTTTCAATTTATTGCGGGCGATTTTAGCAACAATTTGTTCTTAATTTGCTCTTATTTCTACGAGCGGTTTTAATAAAGAAAAAACAAAATAAAACAAGGTATGGAAAATGAAAACGCCTTGCGCCACACATGTATTGTATGGCTGAATTTAGAGGCGAACTATCTCCATTGTTTGTGAAGCAGTCTTTACAGTGTTTCTTTTTATGTTTTATGCTGTATCGTTATTAAGTTTTGGTCAATTTTCTGCCACAAAAACTTTCCTAGTTATCAAGCCTCAGCCTGAGATTGTTCTTAAATTGTTTTTAAATTTTGGCAAATTGGAGCCTCGTTCTTATAAAGTTGTTCGTATAAAAAAGCGTGTTATATATATAGCCATAGGAAAAAATGTAATTGTTATATATCAATTTCCTTATAAAATAATTTTTGAAGGTCCGTTTACACGAAAAGAGTGGATCGATTCGCACAGAAAGTGGAACGGATCAGATGAATCTACTCGTGTAAACGAACTTTTATCCGTTCCACTTTTTATCCGAACCGTACGTGAACCCTTATTCAGTAACTAGAACTGAGCAAGTATTAAAACGAATTGCTATTGCTTACAAAACCAGAATTAGCTTGAATTTAATCAACATTAATCAACATAAACAGTAAATTTTACAGGAAGAGGAAACTAGCATTCATTGGAAACAACAAAAGAAAAAAGGTTTTAACAGAAACGGTAACGTGAGTAAAAACAACGCTGGATGTATCATTAGTATCAATATCAGAATCAGTTAGTATCAGCACTGAGTAATAACAGTAGTTATCATTTGCGTGTACTGCATAGCAGTAACAAAACAAGTAATGACGTCACTAGGTAAGAGCAGTAGTAGTAAGAAGAAAAGTGTTTTTTGTGCAACTAAGATGCCTGCATACCTGAAAGGTAGTGTTTCCGTAAATTTTAATTTTATCGGCGAATAGTAACCGAGACAAAGTCGAGCCTGGGGTGACTAATTGTTTTAGTAAAATTACAAACTGTTTTAGTATAAATATACAGGTGATTATTTCAAAAAGGAAAAAAGACACATTTAAAACGAGGAAAAAATTTATTTCAAGCGAAAGCGCGCCAGCAGCCATTTTGGATAATCGCTGGAGGTGATTATCGTGTGATAGTCTGAGTTTGTCGACCGATCAGAGCGCGCGATTTTGTATAATCACCTATGTAATTTATACTTACTAGATTTAGTCACTGACTAGAAGCGGAGCTCTGTAACCGAATGGTTTGCACAGGGTTTCCTGTGGTGTGAGCACATACGGACGGAAGAAACGATGGAATCTTCCAAAATAGAATTGATGGATATACTTTACTATTTCTTCTAAGGTATGGTGGTCCGAGGGAGCTCGGCATAACGAAATGATCATAGCTTTTTTTACTTGATGACCTCAAGTAGCTCCTTTTAACTGTTTTAAGTAACTGTTCATTAATCCTGGAGTTTTTCCCAAAGTAATCTTGTATACAACTATTCTAAAAAAGTTGATATCTGCCAGTCAATGCTGTGACCGACAGAAACATTGTGCAAAACAAAACTGAAGGGTCAATATAGCATATTGTTTCACAGCCAAGGGATTCTAATCACCAAATTACGTACCAGAAAACATTGCCCCTGTCTGACTGTAGAAACTTTAAAGTAAAGATGATCGTACTGTACATTATGCAAAGCTTTCTGAAATTCAAATAATTCCTCTCGGTCGTAGTATTGACTATTGCATTTTTCAACCTTTTTCGAAATAGTTGTATACACTGCAAAAGGTAAAATACATATGGGGTTTATATATGCTCGATGTTGCTGTTTTTGTTGAAAAGCGGAAATCTAAAGAAAATCCCCCTAAAAATAGTTATTAGTCATGCCTTTTTTGAAAGGCGTGGTTGGCGCAGTGGTAAGATATCTGCCTTCTAACCACAAGGTCCTGGGTTCAAACCCCGGATCAGCCGAGTGTTGAACATTTGTGTGATCTTCTTTTCCGCCAAAGTTGACTCAGCTTTCCATCCTCCCGAGGTCGGT
>JAOCPT020995870.1:0-14703 GCA_026546935.2 Palythoa grandiflora | reverse complement strand
CATAATCCTGAATTTTGATGTGTAATTTGCACCGGTGTTACACTTTTTGCACTGATATTACACTTGAACTGCACTGCCCTCAGCCAATCAGAATTGAGTAATTTTTTCATGTATATTATTATGCAAGAAAAAGAAATTTTGTATTTATTTATTCTAAATGAAAAAATCCATTCTACAGTATTCAATACTCTAAGCGTCTTTAACAATTTCAGTAATTAAGATGCAAAGTTATGATATTTTCTTTGCTGACAAGGTGCCTCCACATTTCATACGTCACAAGACATACTGATTATCTTTTTCCAGGAGCTTCCCTGACTTCATGTCAAAAGCGTTACATATCACACTTAAAGAGCGTCCTGCCAAAACCTTTGGCTCCACGGTGTCGCCAGGATGGAAGTTATGAAGATATGCAGTGTGAAGGACGGTCGTGCTTTTGTGTTCATCGAAGTGGGCGGAAGATTTGGGGAAGCAGTTTGCCTATGCGCATCGGCTTTCCGAAGTGTGGACCAAATGGTAAACACACGACAAACCAAGTCAAATTAAATCATGTTTATTTGCTACAATTAAGTATTTGGAGTACAAGAAATAAAGCAAAAATATATGATTGTCTCAAGAAAGAGTGAAGAAGACATTGTTTCAATCCGATATTTGGAACTAGCAATAATTGAGTTTCTTTGCTTGTGTTAGTACTAAGTAGTCGTAGTAACTAGTTAGTTTTCAGTACAGCTTTTCACGAAGAAAAATGAAAAGGTCGTGCAACAGTCAAAGTATAATGTACAGGGGCCACGAAAATTGTTGAAAAAAGTGAGAGAGAGAGGGGGGGGACCATAGACCACTCTAGTCCCTCTCCCCCTGTAAACGCACACTTTTTTCGCCGATGTTGTAATTTTTATGCTTGCTCTTTGTTCTACTCTTGATCCAGAAATTGAAAGCTATTTGAATCTGTTTTGACAAGTGGACACACGGATGTTAAAACTTTTTTGGGAAGCATCCCTTTGGTCCCCCCTAGAATGCCGACCGAACTGGGGATTTAGTCCCCTCTCCCCTCCCTTCCCACTTCTAAACAGCTTCCATAACCCCCTGACATGGTGCAATTACTGTGATATTCCTCATGGAAACAATGCTGTTTGTATCTAAAAGATCTGAAAACCTTACATCATTAAGCACTAAATAAGGAAAGAACAAAAATCAGCAAAAATCGAAAATAGAATAGTCAAAATATCTTTAATGCCAACAATAACCTGTACTTTTAAAACTTTCAAACTAATGGCTACAACAGTGTGTAATACTGTAACCTGTATAAACAAAGGTATAGGTGAAAAAATATCAGGTTCATCTCTGGTGTAATAACCACAGCTGACGTCACAGGCACTACACAAAAAACTACGGAAAATAACCTAACCCTAACCTTATCCCTAACCTTAACCCTTGGTTATTATACCGGAGATCAACCAAATATCAAAAACAAATTTTAAAGATTTACAAATTTTACGTTTCTAACATGTCTTTTTTCAATAGTCAGAAACTACCTGACGCTTTGTCAAAGAGAACATAAACGAAGTCTCTCCCGGCCCGCGTCACCTTCTCTCTTCATTCCGTCTTGCAAATCGGATGGCAGATTTGAAGAAGTACAGTGTTCCCGATACACAGGTTATTGTTGGTGTGTTGACGAAAGAGGAAGGGAGATACCCCAAACACGAACTAAACAGCTTCTGTACTGTCCATACTCAGGTGAGTTCATTTCAAGTTAGCACCTAATTTTGTAAATTTGCTCCGTTTACAATATGCTATCTTAGTACAGAAAGCTGTTAATTCCCAGCCCCACCTATGGATCATGGATTCAATTCTTTGTCTAACCCCTAATTTCTTTTCATGGATGCTCTTGCAAGGCAGTGTGGTTGGCGCAGTTACAAGATTCCAGATTCAAACCCCCGTACTACCGAGCGTTGGGCGTTTGTGTAACGTTTCCGCCAAAGTTAATTCGGCTTTCCATCCTTACGAAGTCAATAAAATGAGTAGCAACTTCTGCTGGGGGTTAAATTGCGATGGATTAGTGTCCTGTCCAGGGGAAATCAATTCCACCACATCCGCCTAAAACTACCAAAAAAGAGATAACAGCTCCAATGGGTCACTTAGGTTCGTAAAGAATGTTTAGCATATCCTTGGAGATTTTTGTTCCGATCCAAGCTAGTAGGCTACGGGAAACCGCAATCTGAGAAAGCCTACCACGAAGAGGTAAAATGTCCTCCGGCCCAAAAGCAACATAAAACTGGGCTTGGGTTGCATGGGTTCAAGCAATCCAATTAAACTTACTATGAACGAGCTGAAAATTTGGTTTTAAGTTTTCAAAATTAATAATAATGAAACTTGACGCAAAAAATTTAAACTTAACATTAATCTTTTATATTAGTTTATTGACAAACATTGTTATTTCCTTGAACAGTAACAACCAGAACATTTTCTTTGACATACATTTTGACTTACAAGGGAAAAAGGTACATCTTTCGAAGATCTGTGTAATAGTGGATGTTTATGGCATTGGTAACGTTAAGTTTGAAATTGGCCTATGGTAAAAACTTCCAGCACTAAATGTTTTGTTATTTTATGAAAAGGAACAACACTGACTTTGTGTCAGCGGCACTACCAAGAAGCACTCAAGAATTGGTTCCAATCCCCCTTCTTTGTACCTCACTGCAGAGAAGATGGTGACTATGAACCTGTTCAATGCGACAGCACTGGGTATTGCTTCTGTGTCAATAAGTATGGAATTGAATTACAAGGAACACGCTTGCACAAAGCAGACGGACACCCAGACTGCAGCTCAAGTAATCAAACATTTTTCACCTTTGTGGAGTACGAGTATAGTAAATCACTTTAGTAGATGAATTCTAGTGTGTATCGCAAAATTCCTAAAAGTATTTACGAAATTTTTTGTTTTGTTACGTTAGTCAAGGGTTTTTCCCTTTAAGGAGATTATTAGACTGTTATGCAGAAACGTATACTGCTTTATTTATATTGTCTATCTATATTGTAAATCAGTTTGCAGTGAACCTCATATTGGTTAAGTTTTAAAAATTTAGATTCCATTTCAATGGCTTGAATTAAAATTTTAAATATAACTGATGATAGCTAACCTAATAGTATAAATGAAAAAAAAAACACTTCCATTCAGTCAATTAGGTGGGTTAGGAATTATAAGACATACCACAATAGATAAACCATTTGTAATCTTTTCTCAGTAAGCAAAGAAATTGACGGAAAGATTTGAACGAAGAACTACGGAGGCAAAATCAGTCTGTCTAAGTAAAGATATTACAAAGGTAATAAAGAAGGGATTTTACCAGTCTTCAATAGAAATCCACTTTATTTTGTCTTCCTAGTAACTACTGTTTTCTTTCAATAATCTGATCTCACCAGAAGGCAGTGTCACCCTATGTCAGAAGCATCTTCTTAAATATTTGACTGGCCCGCGATCTTATTGGTTTGAGCCACGGTGTAAACTAAGTGGCGAATATCGAGGGGTCCAATGTCATGGCCCAATTTGTTTCTGTGTGGATAAGAAAGGCACTGAGATACAAGGTACGAGGAGGAATGTAGCGCATGGAAGGCCGCTCTGTCCACCTTCAGGTAACCGTTATGTGAAAGTAAACTTGCGGCTAAATATATTCCTAAAATGAAACCATTCAATCTTTTAACGTAAACAGGCATACAGTGTTGTATAAATTTCAATCTTCTGGACTTCGTGTTGAAACCGTCAAGGTTTTTAATTCAAATCAATGAATGTATCCGAAAAAAGTGAATTCCAGGATCCAGTCTTTACTAAAATTTGGACTTTAACACAGTTACGCAGAGGTTATCGGATTTTAGAAAAGGTCTGTGTAGACTGACAGAGTAGGACTCCATCTAGACTGCAGAAACAGGAAAAGTCTAGGTAGATGACGGTTTAGGTTCCCATCAAGACAGCACAGACAGAAAACATCTAAGTATAGGCCCAGTATACCTAGATAGCATAAACAGACAGAAAACTTCTCAGTATACTAACAAAATATGACCCCATCTACACAGCAAAGACAAAATATATCTAGATAATATGACAGTATCTGTAGGACCCCATCTAAACAGCACAGACGGAAAACGTCCAGGTAAACTGACTGTATAGTTATATAAACAACACAGATAGAAAACGTCTGGGAGGGCTGAAAGTATAGAACCATTTACATAGCACAGAGAAGACGTCATCCAGGTAGATTGACGTGACGATGAAACATCATCTGACAAATTGACAGGATGCAACGTCAGCTACCCAGGATTACAGGCTGGAACACCTTATAGACATGATAAAAGAGTAGAATGCTCATTTCAGAGATTAAAAAGGTGGAACACCGTCTGGGTCGGGTTGTTCAAAGGCTGGTTAACTTTAACCCTGGGTTAAGCCAAACTTCAAGCAGCAACTTCATCACAAAGGAAAGATCTGCGGTTCTTATAAAATACTGTTCAGAATTTCTAATTGAACGCCATCAGAGCAGTTGACAGAATGGAACTTCAACTAAACAGAATTAAAGGATAAAACGTCCACTTGATAGATTGAAAAGGTGAAACGCCATTCTGACAAATTGACAGGATGTGATGCCATTTAGACAGGATCATGGGGTAGAGAATGTACACAGTTTAGGAAGTGTACCACAAGGCTAAAACAAGAGTTTTCTAAAGTAATATGGTTATGCATGACAATATCAGAAACTTTTCAGTTTAAGATTTATAATTTTTTCATTGTAATATTCTCTAGAGATTGTAATAGAATTAAATAGTTTGCTATTTTGGAGTATATCTTGTGATAAATGAAAGTAGATCGATTCTTTAGTTACTTTTAGGCAGGACCCCATAAGCTCAAAGCTTTAAGAGTAGCCGTGTATGAATTTTGTTCTGGATTCATTGATCGATCGATTGATTGATTGATTGATGTTTAGTGCTAATTACCATAGACAATGTCCCATATTGACAGGAACAATGATAATCATACTTGTCTTCTTCGCAGGACATGTTAAGTCCAAGTGTCAGAGACAAAGGACACACGCACTATCTGCTAAGGACGTATTTGCTCCTTTGTGCAAGGCTGACGGTCGATATGAAGAGATTCAGTGTTATCGTTTATCTGCGGTTTGCTGGTGTGTGGACCAGGAAGGAATTCGCATACCAGGAACTGTGACAAAAGGAATGGTCAATTGTCCTGGAACAGGTTCAAGATCTTGATAGGAATATAGCTGCAATAAGTACTGACACTCCCAACTTTAACACTGTTAATTATTATAATTATAGTAATTATAGTTATAGTTGTAAAGACATTGTGTTAATGTTGGTAATAATTGTAAGGCAATCATAATTATAATGGTGGCCACTAAATATTGATATGTTATCAATTATTACTCATAATAATAATAATAATAATAGTAATAGCCTTTATTTAGACACAGCAAAAAATAGACGGCGGTTGTACCGCTGTACTCGTGATGATTCATGGCTATTTATGAGATTATTTAAAGGAGAACTGAGCGCTAATAAAACTTAACTGTTTATCGCTTGAACATTTAGGCATAGAAGAACAACTCTATGAAGTTTTTTAAGGTGTTAGCCGAGCAGTACAGAAAAAATTAAGGTTTTGTAACAAATTGATAAGATTTGATCGGCGGCTCAATATTTAATATCAGCGGTCGTTTTTTAAAATAAGCCCTCCCAAACAACAATTTGATATAAATATGCATATTTTATGGTATACATACGACACATTTCGGACACTCGTTCATCCCAGAGAAGGGCACTCTGATTTGTCTTCAGAACAAATATAAATTAAACGGAATAATTAAAATGCTGAAAAAATCAGATGCCCCGAGCGAGAATCGAACGCACCACTCACCGCGACTCGACTCGCTCTCCACCTCTGCGCTAAACCACAGTAGGATCATGGCGCGATTTGGAATACTGATTACCAAACATTTGCCCCCAGACCTCTTGGACTGGGAATTATTTCTGTCTCTCCTCCGAGAGGTCTGGGTGCAAATGCTTGGTAAATCGACTCATCCCACTATAGTTAAGTTAATTGTTAGGTAGTTTTTAAAGCAGTTTTTATATTATTGCATGCATTATATTGCATTCATTAGATTTTAATCATGACTTCTCTTTTGAACTACGTTGTTTCCCTCCATTATCAAATTCATTTTTTAGTTAATTTTTTAAAATTTATTAACAGCATTATTATATAGTTTTTTTGGTCTCATCTTTGATTTCAGATTTCTCGTCCCAGTGCTGGCGTGAATATCAATTGGCTGCACGTTCTTCTCGGCATGACGTATTTGTTCCACGTTGTACAACCACTGGCCAGTATAATGCAGTACAAGTACATGGCTCGCAGTTCTTTTGTGTCAATAACAGGGGAGAGGTGATTGAAGGAACAAGTGTCTCGGTGATCTTTGGAGAACCGAGATGTGGCTCTGCTGGTAAGGAAACTTTAACAGCACTTATCGGGCTTCCTTATTGCATTGGGTTTTTTTTTGTTTAAAGCAAATAAATCAGAATTTCTTTTTCACTTATCGTGCTTCCTTATTGCATTTTTTTTTTGTTTTAAGCAAATAAATCAGAATTTGTTTTTTTCCTCAACAGAACTTATAAAAATGTAGCAAGCCCCTCAACTCGCCCATTTTTGCAATTTGACATGAGACCGCTTTTGAAAATTTCTTGATTTATTGACAGAAAACTATGCCACCACGCCTTGTCAGCGGCAACGTGCCAAAGGGATGTTGTTGAGCCCACACCACGGTGTCCATGTTCCCATGTGTCTCCCAAATGGCAGTTATAGCGATCTGCAGTGTGATCTTTTCTCGGAACATTGCTGGTGTTTGGATCGCGAAGGAAGAGAGTTAATGGGAACTAGATCTAAAGGAGTTGTCAACTGCAACGCATCAGGTGTCCGTTATGCATCGCATATTCATTCATTCATTCATTCATTCATTCATTTATTTCCACTGTAGTGAATACACTTTTTTATTGTTAAATCTAGCATGCAAATAGCTGCGCTAGTCTAGGCAGGCTAGATTTATTAAAACTTAAACGTTTTAAATTACATAATTTTTTTAGCTTAAACTTCAAGAAGAAAAAAAAAGACAAGTAAATTGTAAAATAAAATAAAAAGTGGATTAAAGTAAACTATAACTAAATAAAATTTGGCAAAAAAAAACAAGTTTTACAATTTTTCTGATTTCAACATTTACTTTCTGATTATGATTGTGGTTACGATTACGATTGTGTTACAAATTGCGATTGAAGTTGTTGTTGCGAAATGATTATGATTATGATTATTACAAAGACTACTAGTGTGTCGACTAAAGTCCAAGTGTGAAGTTTTATTAGATTTCAAAAATTGGCAAAATATTGACAATCTACAAACATTAAGCCTCTATGTGACTAAAAATGTCTTAACATGTAACTCATAACAAAAAAATTAGTGTTAAGGGGAATAGCCGTAAACTGATTTTCACAGAATGTTGAACTGTTGAATTTAAACCTTGTTTCAGTTTCATTCATTTAAAATTTTCTTGTCGTTTCGTAGTAGTGCAAAATATTAAAAAGCCAAGCAAAACGCCAGTGCGGGATAGATTTAGTAACAAGTACTCTGTTGACTTGAAATAAATTAACCCATAGCGTTTGCTTTGGAATTGCCACCACAGCAAATCCAAGTTTTGGGATGAACAAAACGTGACATTTTAATTGCAATGTTACGAATATTGGTGTACAGGGTGTGAACTATCTGTAACAACGTGGCTAAATTACATAGATTTAGAACATTTTCAGTTCCCTAAAGAAAAAAAATGTTTTAAGATTCTTGAAATAATTGGCTTCTAGAAATGCCTGATTCGAGACCATTGGTCATTAGCGTGCACGAGCTCGTCCGACGGTTCACACAAACTCTGAGGTTGTGGACATTTTTGACCAGTGGTCTAGACTGGCTATTTTAGAAGCCTAAAAACATCAGAAGGTTCGGGCTTTAGAAAAGGAAATATTGTTTTCCATTTCGAGGGTGTAAATATTAAAGCCGTGCCAGAGGCAAGTTCAGTGAGCAATAGATTCAGTAGCCAGTATTCAATAGAGCTCAAATATTTCATTTCGCTTCAGGTGTTGCAATATTAAGGCCGTGCCATCGACACCGACAGCTCGCAATAGATTTAGTGAGGACTACGGGGACCTTTTCTACGCATGCAAGATTTATCCCACAGTGCGAAGAAGATGGCAGCTACTCCAGCGTTCAGTGCTATAAACATACCGATCAATGCTGGTGTGTTGACGTGAATGGTAACGAACGTCTGGGGACTGTTACGAGTAAAGGCAAACCAAACTGCAGTGATGTTGGTAAGTACAAAAAAGAGACTCTAAAGCTACGATAATGAAATAACAAAACTGCATGGCGTTACATATAGCTCTTGTTAGTAAATCAGTTTGTTTTTTTGAATGTGCATTGATTGAAATTGCTTTTTTCAGCTATACTAAACAAGGTGATGAAAATTTTACGTCTGAAATTGCTTTTATAAACCGAAAACAAACAATGATAAACAAAATATATCACCATTATCATCAACATCGTTGTCATCGTCGTTGTCGTTGTTGTTGTCGTCGTCGTTGTCGTCTTCGTCGTTGTCATCATCGTCGTTGTTGTCGTCTTTGTCATTGCTGTCGTCGTTGTTGTCGTCGTCGTCATTGCTGTCGTCGTAGTAGTTGCTATCGTCGTCGTCATTGCTGTCGTCGTCGTAGTTGCTATCGTCGTCGTAGTTGCTGTCATCGTCGTAGTTGCTGCCGTCGTCGTAGTTGCTGTCGTCGTCGTAGTTGCTGTCGTCATCGTAGTTGCTGTCGTCTTCGTAGTTGCTGTCGTCGTCGTAGTTGCTGTCGTCGTCATATAGTTGCTGTCGTCGTCGTAGTTGCTGTCGTCGTTGTCATTATCAGTGTTACAAAAATTGGGGTGTTTTCCCCCTGTTTTGTTTGTATTATTAGAAAAGCTCGAAACTGTGCTACATAATTCTAAAGAATACTCTAGTTTACAGGTAGAACTCTGTAGAACATTCCAGAGCACAATATAGAACCGTCTAGAGTAATATAGAACGCTTTAGAACATTCTGGTTAACATTTAGAACGTTCGGGAACTCTCTATCGAATATTCTAGAACATTTGATCCCGGAATATTCTAGAACATTTTATTGTTTACAGTAAGAATTAAAATAAGTATGATGTAATGTTTTTGAATAATTATACTTCTAGTACTTTCTAGAATATCGTTTTAGAATTAATATAAGTCACACGAGTTCAGAAATAGAGAGAATTGTTGTTGAAGAGAATTCAAGAAGAGTTGAAGTGAAGAAGTTAGTGAAGTGAATTTGTAAAGTATTCAAGAGCGAGAAGGCTATTTAAGCGAGTTTTTGTCAAGCACTTTAGTTGAACCACAAGTTATCGGGAATCGTGAAGTCAACCGTCCCTGAAGATTAAACTGTCTGTTGTTGTCACTGGTAGTCCTGTGTTCAGTCAAACGTTCAAACAACTAGCGCCTCTTATTGCAATTGGTAACATTGGGGGCCTGTCCGCGGAGAGGAGCAGAACATTTGTTTGGAAGACGATAATAACCAGGAAAGTGCACGACAGACTTAAGGAGTTTTACTGAAGGTGAGCGAAGAAGTGACAATCTGTCCAGTGTTGAGGGTTTGACTTTGAGAAGCATTGTAACAGTGGAGTAACTGTGATCAATTAATGGAGAAATTTCTACAACTTAGAAAAGAGTTGGGACTGGAAGGAGCAGAGCTACGCGCTTTTGTAATGGAGCGTGAAGAAAAAGAGGAAACACGACGACGCGAAGAAAGAGAAGAAATTTGACAAAAGGAAGAAAGAGAAAATAGACGGCTTGAACGTGAACAGAAAAGGGCAGAGTTGGAGCTGAAAAGAGAACTGTTAAAAGAAAAGGAAAAAATTGAAGCTGCTAAGCGACAACATGAGCTGGAGATTGAAAATGCTAGGCGACAACATGAATTAGAAATGAAGCGGCTAGAAATAGAGCAAGATCAACAAGCCCCGATGGGTCAGTCTCCTGTGAAAGAAGAGTGAGTTAAAGCACCTTGACGCTTATCTTCAACGCTTCGAGAGGTTTGCGAAAACAGCGAACTGGGACAAAACGGGATGGGCTGAGTGCATTGCTATCAGGACGTGTATAGATGTTAATCCTTGACTCTCTGATGAAGTAGGGAATGATTACAACCAAATGAAATCGCATTGATGAAAAGATACTATTTACCGGAGGACGGTTATCGTCGAAAGTTTAGAGTGACTAAACCAGAGGTGGATAAGAGCCAGAATCAATTTATTGTGCGGCTGACACGTTATTTGGCAAGATGGATTGAAATCTCAAAAACCGATCAGACTTTTGAATTTGATAGTCAAAGAACAGTTCATTGACTCCTGCCCCAAAGAACTTGCAATACACCTACGTGAGAGAGCACCAGAATCGTTGGACGAAATTGCAAACATTGCTGACCAGTACTTAGAGGCACATGGTAGGCAACTGTTCTCCTCAAGACGCAAACAACCGGACAAAACATCTGCCGAGAAAGTAGCACCGACTGGTGGGCCGCAGATACAGTGCTACAAATGTAATGGACGAGGGCACAAAGCTATAAACTGCCCATCTACTTCAGTTAAACGTTTTTTTCATTTGCGGAAAGCAGGGTCATGAGGCAAGAAGCTGCAGACCTAACAGCCAAAAACCAACAGTACAAAGTAAAGCAGGAAAATCAAGTCTATCTAATCAGGTCAGTGCAGGATGTCTTGTTCCATCTCCCCCTCCCCAAGCTACTGCAGAGGAAATTCAGTCATGCATCAAAGACAATAAGTTGCTATTGGCGTGTGGCAAGAAAATTCCACTGGTGAGCAATGTATGTATTCATCCCTTAACCGGAGCCAGGGCCAAGATGCCTGTAGAAAAGGGACAGATAAACGGAAAAACAGTCAGTGTATTACGAGACACTGGATGCAGCGGGGTGGTTGTCAAGAAAGAGCTGGTGTCAAATGAAAAATTAACTGGTGACTTTATATGTATGCTGCTGATAGACAACGCAGTAAGGAAAGTACCAATAGCACGCATCACCGTAAATACTCCTTATCTTTCTGGTGAAGTCGAGGCTCAGTGTTTACCCGACGCCATATATTATCTCATTATTGGCAATGTACCTGATGCCAGACCAGCTGACGATCCAGACTCAACGTGGCAAGAAGCTTGTGCTGTCACTACAAGGAGTCAAGTAAAGAAAAAAGACGTACCCCACTCAAAGTCCCGAGCAGTAAAGAAAACGCTGTGGTCGACAGGTATGCATTGATCAAAATGCAACAGGAGGACCAAACTTTGAGGAAGTACTGGAACCGAAATGACTTGAAGATAAAAGATGAAGTGGAAGTGTCATTTATAGTTAAAGATGGAATCCGAGCTTACAAGCACCCCCGTGTAAACGATGGCAAGTTGATTCGACAAGTAATGGTCCCACGACCTCCTAGACGCCAGCTTATGTAAGTGGCTCATTACTCTATCATGGGTGGCCATATGGGCGTGAAAAAAACAACTGACAAGATCTTGAGCGCATTCTATTGGCCCGGTGTTCAAGGAGATGTGGCTAGATATTGTAAGTTAGGTGATGTTTGTAAGAAGACGGTGAACAAAGGATCAGTGCCAAAAGTTCCCCTACAGAAGATTTCTGAGATAGACAAGCCCTTTAAATGCGTAGGACCTATCAGTCCCCCCAGGGAAGATGGAAACCGATACATTATCACACTCGTAGACTATGCTACTTGTTATCCCGAGGCTGTGCCACTTAAGAACATCGATATCGAAACAGTTGCTGAGGCGTTGGTCGACTTTTTCAGTCGTCTTGGAATTCCGGAAGAAATTCTCAGTGATTTAGGCACACAGTTCGTATCCGACTGCATGAAAGAGGTGACTCGTTTGCTAAGTATAAAGCAACTAAACAGGACTCCGTACCTTCCGATGTGCAACGGGCTTACAGAAAAATTCAGCGGAACTTTTAAGAAAATGATGAAACGGCTATTTAGTGAGCAGCCGAGACAGTGGCACCGATATATGAACGCATTGCTGTTTGCATATCGAGAAGTACCCCAAGAGTCGACAGGTTTCTCCCCTTTCGAGTTGTTAAACGGAAGAGCGGTGCGTGGTCCCATGTCTGTACTGAAGGAACTATCGACACAAGACATTGCAGAACCAGAAGTAAAGAATAGCTACCAGTACGTGTTTGAGCTACGTGAAAAGCTTGAAGATACCCTTGAACTAGCACATAATGAACTATAGAAAGGACAACAGAGAGGCAAGTATTACTACGACCGAAAAGCTAAAGAGAGAAAATTTCAACCTGGTGACAAAGTGCTTGTGCTACTACCAACAGATCGCAACAAACTACTGATGCAGTGGAAAGGGCCATATCAAGTAAGCGAAGTAGTTGGAATTAACGACTACAAGGTCAAAGTAAAGAACAAAACTAGAGTGTACCATGCAAATCTGCTTAAGAAGTATTTTGAACAAGAAGAGATTAATGACGCAGCCGTTGGCACGAGCGCGACTATAACCGGAGCGGCAGCACTCGAAACTACAGAACTCAAAACACCCCATGACAGCGATGACGATCTCGTCGAGATTGGCGGTTATATTAGTAAAGAAACCCTTGCAGATGTTACTGTGGCGCCTTATCTTAACAAAACCCAGCAGAAAGAGTTTATGGACCTGGCACGTCAGTACAGTGACCTTTTTACAGAAGCACCCGGAACTACTGACCTTATACAACACCATATCAACCTCACAACAGACGAGCCTTTTAGATGCAAACCCTACCCCCTACCCTACAGTATGAGAGATGACTTAAAGAAAGATATTGATGATATGATTAGGATGAGAGTCATTTGAGAATCACATTCTTCATATGCTGCACCAGTTGTGATTGTAAAGAAGTGAGACCAGACAAACAGAGTGTGTGTCGACTACCGCAAGCTCAACAAAATAACTGTGTTTGATCCAGAACCAATGCCTACTGCTGCTGATCTATTTCACAAGCTGAATGGTGACAAGTATTTCTCTACGATTGACCTCAGTAAAGGTTACTGGCAAGTCACGATTCCGGAGGAAGACGTTCATAAGACTGCTTTTGTGACACCTGATGGGTCGTACGAGTTTTTGAAGATGCCTTTTGGAATGATAAATTAAGCGGCAACGTTAAAGCGTATTCCAGATATTAATTCAATTTCTGCCATAAAGGTTTCGCTAAAACTCATTCTATTGCTCAACTCAGTTGATATACCACCTTTACACACTAAAAATTCAGGCTAATGATAAAAATCTTCGATACATAAAAGTTTCAACATAAAAACTAGTTTCGTCCATTCAGACCTCATCAGTTTGTACATATAATCCGTTAAAGTAGTATATAGTTATAGTACGTTAAAGCGTGGCATGAAGTAATTGTTAGTGAATATCCACGGTGTCGACTATTACTGGGATGACATCCTCGCTCATTCTCCCACCTGGGAAAAGCATTTGGAAGCCTTAACCGAGCTGTTTAAGCGGCTGGCTCAAGCAAACATGACTATTCGCCCGAGCAAGTGTATATTCGGAGCTGAGAATGTTGAATTCTTAGGTCACCAATTACACCAAGGTTCCATCGGACTCCATGAGGACAATGTAAATAAAATTAAGAGTGTTCCAAGGGCAACAAACAAAAAACAGGTGCGTTCTTTTATGGGTTTAGCTGGTTACTACAGAGATTTTATCCCAAACTTCGCCGCAATTACAGCTTCATTGTCAGACCACACCCGAAAGGGCCAACCAAACACAGTAAAATGGGGTGACGCTTAGGAAGTATATCAGACAATCAAGACTCTACTCATTAGCGAACCATTATTACACCTTCCGAATCCACAGAAAACCTACTATCTCAGAACAGATGCTACAGACTATGGCGTGGGAGCAGTTTTAATGCAAGAACAGGACGGTAAGCTGTTTTCAGTATGTCATGCCAGCAGGAAATAGTCAAGTGCAGAACGGAACTATTCAACGATTGAAAAGGAGTGCTTGGCGATTGTATGGGCCGTAAAATGGTTTCAAATGTATCTCTACGGTATTTCATTTATTTTACAAGTGGATCACGAACCTCTTAAGTACATGAACAGTGTCCGAGTTACAAACGGACGTCTAATGCGATGGGCTATGTTTCTCCAGAGTTGCAACATCAAGATCGAAGCCATCAAAGGATCAGAGAACGTTGGAGCTGACTACTTAAGTCGTATCACGTAGTAATACTGGACACTGAACTGCGATTTTTGTTAAAGACAGAAATTTTTTGCAAATTTCTTCTTAGAAAGGGGGTTATGTTACAAAAATTGCAGTGCTTTCCTCCTGTTTTGTTTATATTATTATAAAGCTCGAGACTGGGCTAC
Organism: Palythoa grandiflora; assembly: GCA_026546935.2. Classification (NCBI taxonomy): domain Eukaryota; kingdom Metazoa; phylum Cnidaria; class Anthozoa; order Zoantharia; family Sphenopidae; genus Palythoa; species Palythoa grandiflora. The sequence goes on along the minus strand of JAOCPT020995870.1, from coordinate 192 downwards.
ATAATTCTAGAGAATATTCTCTAGTTTACAAGCAGAACTTCGCAGAACATTCCAGAACACAATATACAACCGTCTAGAATAATATAGAACGCTTTAGAACATTTTTGTTTACATGTAGAACATTCAGGAACTTTCTATCGAATATTCGAGAAGCATTAGAATGTTTATTCTAGAACATTTGATCCCGGAACA
>JAOCPT020995098.1:0-14708 GCA_026546935.2 Palythoa grandiflora | reverse complement strand
CGATTAGCAGGGGTTTCAGACACATACACAATTGCAGAGCTTTACGGCCCATGTACGACCTCGGAGCACAGCACCACATCCAGATGGCATAAACTGGGAGTAGATTTTTGCTGAGGGAGAAAAACCGGAGTACCCGGAGAAAAACCCTCGGAGTCAGATTGAGATCGATGCGGGGACCGGGAGTCGAACCCGGGTCGTAGAGGTGAGAGGCGCGAGTGATGACCGCTACGCCAACCTGACTCCCCTTTTTAATGTTGGGAACTGTTGCGTTGCTTTGCATGCACCGCGCAGCGATGACCAACAACTTCCAACATTGTTGGTCTAACAGTGTTCGGACATGTTACGTGGTGAACGCAACAATCCCAAACATTGTTGGTTATCATCTTAAGGAGCGATGCATACTGGTATAGTATACTCCTGCAATGTGAGTGTGCAGACGTACATATACACGAGGCCATCATGTTGCCGCAACGCTTCGCCGGCTACAGAACAATAGAAATGTTGGGATTTGTCGTGCCAAAGTTTGACCGGTTTCAACTGAGCTATACGCAACAATTTCCAACAAGTCAAGCCGCTTTTACACGTTGAAACTCTTAGCTGAAACTTGTGTGCAACAACGATTTGAAACAAGTTTGACAAAGTGGTGTTACACGGTGAAACTCTTGTTTTTACCGCCAATGCGAACGTAGAAAGCGGTTCTGCTTTTCGTGACACCTGTCTCGCGAGCGGAAATTCAAAAAAGTTTCACAAACTGACCTACTATGTGCTACACGGTGAAACGCCTGCTGAAACTTGTTTCGCATCAGTCGTCGTTGCACACAAGTTTCAGCTGAAAGTTTCAACGTGTAACAGCGGCCTCAGAACAACTGCCAACTCACCATGCAAACGGATCGACGGATCGTGGTGAGCCCAACAATGTTGTGTTTTGTTAGCCAACAATGTCGAGTCCATTTGATGGGAGGTTATACTGAGGCGTTTATAACTGGCATGCCTAATTCCGGAAAACTTATTATAGTCGCTGGAACAAACAAAATTTATTTATTTAATTGCAGTCGGTTGCAGACCAGGCAAATTTCTCAATCCAATCGCTTACATCAGCGTGTAAAATCGTTAAATGTGTCCCAGGCCTTATATCCGCTGCAAATGCAATAAAAGAGCTGTGATACGGTAAACGCTCTCCTACTTTACGTCTTTATAGATGTATATTTCCTAGTTCATTGTCGTTTTTACATTAATCAGTTTCATTTTTAAAAAATACAATTCATCCGAAAATATATAGATAATAAGCTCAACGAATTAAGCATTATACAAACTAAAAACACTATTGTGTTGTAATCAAAAACTGCTTTAATTGCACGTGCTTGTCAAATGAAATGTTAATTAGCGTCTAGGACGAAGCTAAAATACTGCAGCAATATCAACCTTTCACTTGAAATTTGGGTCAATAAACAACGCTAACGGACGAACCAAAACGACATTTTGGCTCAGCTCCGCCGCGCTTGATTGAGCTGTTTATCAAAGTCAATGTAAACAAAGTTGAAAGCGAAATTTGACAAAAACCGTTAGTTCAAACTTTAGATGCCATGTTGACGTTTGAATTAAGTATTACTGTTCTCAACAAAGTCCTAAAATCATTAATATTTCGCTAGATAAATATGAGCTATAGGTAACTTTATCGTGACACCTACGTTATTCCAAATAAGTAGCCATAGAAAACGATTTAGTATACTCGGTTAACATTTAGAACAAGGTTCCCTGAAAGATAAAAAAATTGTTGTGCTGTGATAAAATGCCAATTGATAAATTTAGATCAAGGCTCATTGTTCTTAACTTTTTGAACAAATAAATTAAGCTTCAATTTTCTTTAATTGTTCTTATTTATGAACCAATAATAACCAAAAATGTCTTGAGGTTCAAAATAGTCTTGTCGATATTTGTATTTCACTACGAAATTACTTTTCTTTCTACAGGCTTATAGGTACAGTTTCTCCAAACTATAGCACTGCACAAACTGCAAATTTGTTATGTTGGGACGAGTTGTACGTGAATAAAAACTTTGTTTGTGTCTGAAGCTGAGCCTCGATTGTCTTGCGCTATTCTTAACTTAATTTTGGGGAAAATCAAGCCGTTGTTCTTATAAAAACAATACGTTTATGTTGAAATATGTGTTCTCAACTTTGCTCCAGTTTTAAAATTAGAAAAAAGCCAAAGTAAGAAACTTATATTGAACGAACCACAAAGGAACTGAAGTCTGTCTTTGTTGTTTTCTTTCACCTTTGATTAACACTGGTATTTATTGTCTAATAAGAATTTGAATGAAACTTTTCTTACAAGAATATTATAAAAACATACCAGAAAAGTCGTCTTCGGGACTTGTATTCTCCGTTCCAATTTGGTGACTTGTGTACTTCGGCGACTTCGGTGGGGAAGTCGTTGGAGCTGTAAGACATGTGCTTAATAACACAGGAAGAAAAATGGCGTATCTGATATATTCTTTTTTTCCCATACTTTTTAAATAAATTCCTTTCTTCTAAGAAGCTCCAGTTTAACAAACACACAGGCAATTCATTGCAAAGAGTGGATATTTTGTGTCAGTCTTGTGGCTACAAATTCTTCATTGCCATCCACGTTTTTGTCGTACTGTTTGCAACATCATGTTTGTTAACGGCAGTTATGTCAATTCCAGAATTCTTTCCGTTCATAACATTTCACTGTAGCAACGAAAATTCTCTCAGTTGAAGAGTTAAATCACGTTTTAACAATCACAGAATTGACTCAAACAATACCGAATATCAGACGGTATTGTCGAAGAGTATTCGGCCACTCGCAGAAACACAAATATGACCAACTTCTCACCCGGCTCACAACATAATTTTGTTCTAAATTTTTCACATACTGTGTTTTCACGGTTCGTTTCCGATATATTAATATTATCAAAATACCACTTTTTAAATTTCAAAAAGTATTCTTATTCATACGGTTCTAAGCAGCGATAGGCTACCGAACAAAGACATTTGCATACCTTTCAAAAACAGAATACAGCTCTTGTGAATATTTTCGCCTCACTGATTTGGCAAATTCAAAATTTTTACATTTTCCTATGAAAAGTTCATCAAAAGTTCAGCAAGTTGCTGAAAAGTTTGCTTTTCTTGTACTAAGCCAGAAACTTTTCAAATTAATAGTTTTTTGGTCGTTAAAAATTCTCTCTCGGCAAAGCAAGTTCAACGGTTGGCCTTCAGTTCCACAGTTCAGTGATTCTTTGTCATGCTGTGTCCACGGCAACGCCACAATACACAGTTACTGATAAGATTATAATTACAGGTCTGAGCTCAAAGCCAGTTAATTCCTCATTTTTTCAGAGTTTAACAAGCTTTTCATATGACGTGAACCAAAGCGCTGGGCTCGGTTGTCCAAAGATTGGGTAACTTTCACCGGTTCTAAAGTTTAAGCCAAAATTCAAGCAACGATTTCTTATCTAAGGAAAAACTTATGGTCTCATAAAATACTGTCCCGATTTTCCAACGAAAAAATAAGTTCATCGTAAAATTACAGCTCAAATTAGTTTCTGTACGGTTTGAAACAGGAACACAGATTAAAAATTTAACCCGATGGATTATTTAGTGGTGAGCCCATTGAGCCATCAAATGACCCAGCTAAATGACTGTTTAGTTTCATTATAATTCATTACTCTAAAACTCAGTTTAAACGAATAAAATGATGACCTACTATTGCACATTTATGGACTTCCATGACTCCAGTAAAAAGAACAGTTATTCGGGAAGAGGGGACGAGGAAGGATGGGGGGAGGGGGGCAAGAAGGGTTTACCAAATCCGTCGTAGTAGTTTTCAGTATAGTCTATAGAAAATTCACGATTGCTTAACTGGACACTGAACTTGATATCGATCGTCGTCCAGTGACAACATATGAGGAGGAATCTTACCCCAATAATCGGGTAATTAAGTTTTGTAGCGCACGCGAGACGCAAAATACAAAGAAAGCTTCTTCTAGATGACCTATATTACACTAATGTTATATTAGCCATTTTTAATCAGAAATACTAATCATCTCTAAAGACGCCACCCCTAACATTCGGCGCCATGCAGGGAGTATCAAAGGGGTACTGGGAGAAGCCGAAAAAAAATTAGCTAAATGAAACCCACGTTATCTAACCACAATGTCAATGGCACACACTGCATGTCAGACTGGGTTCTCAAACAGCTTAATGCCGCTAAAAAGATTACGTGACTAAACAGGCCTATCCCTCTGCATTTGCCCACAAACATCTAAATCTAACTTCCTGTTAGGAATCAGCCGGGATATTAAATCACGTAGCTCTTACACTAATATTGAGCTCAAATTTTTTTCGTTTTCGCTTCTTAACTGATTGCAATTGTTTCAGTAACGGGCTGCATGCAAAAAATACCACGGAGCAAGAAATCGAAATGTTTGTACACTTGATACCCGCCTTTTTATAAGAACAACTTTATGAGAACATGCAACGAGGCTCAAATTTGCCAAAATTTAAGAACAATTTAAGAACAAGCTCGGGCTGAGGCTTGATAACTAAGAAAGTTTTTGTGATTGAAAATTGACTAAAGTAAAACTTAGCGATACAGCATAAAACATAAAAAGATTCACTGTAAAGACTGCTCAATAAACAATAAAGGTACTAGTTCGTCTCTATATTCAGCCGTACAAAACATGTGTAGCGCAAAGCGTTTCATTTTCCAATACCTAGTTTGAGTTTGTTTTTTCTTTATTAAAACCTGATCGCAGAAATAAGAACAATAAGCCTCGGCAAAATTTACTGGTTCTTATAAAAAGAAATGGAGTGTAGTGTTTCATGACCGCCTGGATATTTTTTCAAGCTAGCCAACAGCAAACAAATTCAATCAATATTTAGTATTCTGTATCGTGCTGTAAATATCTCTATGTATTGATGAAAGAACTTTCTAAGTGTTTGAAACCTCATGCAGCGAACCAATTGCTTTATATGTGTTTCTGTCGTTCTTTGCGCCAGACTCTCCAGTGGTAGTGCTTAACAACTTGACTTAAACGTGAACTCGTAAAACTTATACAGTTCATGGTTTTGTCAAGCGGAAAACAGTTGAAGGCCTTTCATGAAACAAAAGGCCCCATTACCAAACAAACAAGTGAATTGATTTATTGCGCAACTATTTCCTACGGAAATAACTTTTAAAAGTAACATAACAATATACTTACTGCGAAAAATTTCCCGGCATACTCCTTATGATGACTTTTAGTCGAAAACTTTAGAGTTTTGAAACCTTTTAATACACGTAATTTAGCTTTAATCTGTTTTAACAGTTGTTATGCTGCATTTGATATACGCTTTTTTAAAAGAACAACGAGGCTCAAATTTGCAAAAATTTAAGAACAATTCAAGAACAATATCAGGCTGAGGCTTGATAACTAGGAAATTTTCTGTGGTATAGAAAATTGACTAAAACTTAGCGATACAACATAAAAAGATTCACTGTAAAGATTGCCGGCAACAAAGAATGAAGGTAGTTCGCCTCTAAATTCAGCAGTGCATGCAATTGTGTGTGGCGCAAGGCGTTTCATTTTTCAATACCTTGTTTTATTTTGTTTTTTCTTCAATAAAAAACGCTTACAGAAATAAGAACAAGCTAAGAACAACTTGAGGCTGAAATCGCCAATAAATTTAGAACAATGAGCCTCAGCAAAATTTACTGGTTCTTATAAAAAAGCGTGTACTCAACCGAATCGTGCTTTTTCTGTTTCCCTTACCGAACTTATAAATCAAAAATCCTAGTTTTTTTATTTCTCTACCGAGCAGAACCAATTAGTAATATTGATGAAGAATTCAGTTATAAATATAAACATTTTGACTGATTTGTCAGTTAATGGAATTTTTTTGAGTTAGAAGTGTCGACTTCGAAAAGCTGAACTAATATTTGTAATGATGAACTAGTATTTGCCTATTGTTGACCAAATGAATGTGCTTCCGGGCATTTATTTCTTCCGCTCTTTTATAAACTTCACAGTTGGTTAATATAGATTATATTATCACGTTATGGGTACATATATATGACCTTGTAATTTCCTGCATTATGATTGGTTCACGCGCGGTCTGTACAAAATCCGTATTCGGCCCACGGACCGTGTACATGCGTATTAGGACCAGTTTCCCAGATGTTGATTTTCAGAAAATTTTCAAAACTCGGAAAATTACTTTGAAAAACTATTTTAAAGCATTTCCAAAGATTTACGAAGATTTTTAGAAAATTTTCAAAAATCCAAAACTGCATAAGAAACAGTTTTTTTAACATTTGTGAAGCTCTCCGATGATTTCCGAAATTGTCGGATAGCTCCGATGATTTCCGTAGACGTAGGCATTGGATAAATTATCAGACCTCGGTCTTTTTTGTACGAACTTCGCAAGGGCTCGGTCCTTATGTATATTGTCAAGACCTCGGTCTGATATTTTTTCATACAGACCTCGCGCTCGGTTAATTATCTCTTAGTATTACACGAGTTGTTCCCGGCTTAATTTCCATCATGTGATCTTCATTGACCTATGCCGGCATGCTTCGCGCATTTGCTGAACCAACACAATAAATCAAATATCAATTAGTCAAAAATTTTGTAGTTGTAAAAGTATTGCAGTATCTTTGATCGATAATCAAGATGAAATACACACTGTTTTTTATAAGAACAACTTTATAAGAACAAGGCTCAAATTTGCCAAAATTTAAGAACAAGTTCAGGATGAGGCTTGATAACTAGGAATGTTTTTGTGATAGAAAATTGACTAAAACTTAGCCGATACAGCATAAAACATAAAAAGATTCACTTTAAAGACTGCTCAACAAACAATGAAGGTCGTTCACCTCTAAATTCAGCCGTACAATATACAATACACGTGTGTCGCAACGGCTGTTTTATTTTCCAATACCTTGTTTTATTCAGGGTTCACAAAAATAAGAACAAATTAAGAACAATTTGAGGCTGAAATCGCCAAAAAATTAAGAACAATGTGCCTCAGTTAGAATTTATTGGTTCTTATAAAAAAAGCACGTAAGGGAAATGAATCAAACATTTAGTTTGGAGGGGGGAGGGGGAGGGCGGGAAGAAGCGTGGTAGGAACTTATTAGTTGTTTTTCAGTAATGTTGCCCCAAGGGTAAACGTGTTGGAATGGTTTGCATCTCCCCAGCCGACAATAATAAGATGGAGCTCTGACAAGTCAGCATTTACAGTCGAGATGTGGACTGTGTTGACCGCGATTCCGCTACCGTCGAAGTGAGTGGACGACAAAACACCACAGGGAAGCTGTGACGGCAGACAGACGTACGTCGCAAACGCGGATTTGCCGTCAGTCGCAGTGACGGAAATTGTAATCGTGTATCTGTGGAAAAAATAAGACAAAAAGAAAATATGAAATCACATAAACAACGCAAATGTTAAAACACGTGACCAGTCTATAGCCGCAACCTCGTTTCCAGGCTTTTCCCTCGAAGGATGGGAAAAGCCCTGGGAACCAGTGCGGATTTTGCCGCCGTTTTGTTAGGCGGCGTACTCGAAACTTTAGATGTAAAGCCCTGTCCAAACGGTAAATGTTTTATCGTAAAACATGCTAAAACACTGTTGGGTGACAAAACATTTTTTCGTTTGGCCACCTTTTTTTGTGCTGTTTAAACATGTTTAAACATGTTTTAACATGTTGGGTAAGATTTGAATTCTGTCAAACATTCGAATTGAATTCTTAAAACATTTCTTTTGTTTTCGTCTTTGGTGAGCGATGTTTCAGATGTTTTGCGCGTTTGGACAGCTGCTTAAAACATGTTTGATGCACACATGAGTGCTGACTCTATTAAACATGTTTAAACAGCACAAAACAAGGTGGCCAAACGAAAAAATGTTTTCAGGTCACCCAACAATGTTTTTACATATTTTATGGTAAAACATTTAACGTTTGGACACGGGGCTTAAGAATGTTCACGCTGGCAATCTTTGTAGAATTTTTACACTGTTAACTGGTTTCCTTTCTAAAATCTAGTATTTTACCTCATTGCGTTAGAGCTGAGAGAGATTTACCAGTTTACAAATAAAATGTTGTAAGAATAACAAAGTCAACAAAACCGAAGTAACGGAATTATCGTTATTATAACTTTGAAAAGGATTGGTCCAGTTATTTTGATCTTCTCACCGGTTCCGGCAATAGTAGTAATCATCTACACGAATCCGAGGAAATTTACTAGCTAAATAATTTTTAAATTTCCAAAACGTCAGTTTAAGGAACCCTAATAGTAACGGTAAGGTAACAGTAAATTTTAAATAAAGCAAAAACTGAGAAGAGACACACCGGCGAACTCGCCACTGCCGAAACGAATGTCGCTGAATCTTCTTAAGTCACTGAATCTTCTTAAGTCATTGCGTGTCAAACCGATATATGCCAGGTTTCAAGGACTAGCTCAATTTTGGCGAGACTTTCATTCTTTACGGGGCCCGATTCGCTAACCCTCTTCTGTAGTTGGAAGCAAATGAGAGTCAATGACTCGCATATCAATCAGTCGCAGGTTGGCTCCCAGCAGAAGCTGGTACTCATTTTATGGATGGAAACCTGAGTCAACTTTGGCGGAAAGGCTACATTAAAGCTCAGCCAACTCTGCAGAGTCGAGGTTTGAGCCCGGGACCTTGTGGTTGGAAGGCAGAGATCTTACCACTGCGCCAACTATGCTGCCGACGGACAAGCTACAACGATTTTTGCATGCACAAGATTAAGAAGAATTTTAAGAAAATAACTCGGACTATCAAGCACAAATAGACAGATTTAATATATATAAAATAGTCCGAATGCATGTATACGTAAGTGAATTTCAAAATCTGATTGAAACAAAAACTAACTTCAAAAGTAATGATAAACCGAACACAAAACATGGCAATGGGCTACATGACTTAACTGATTTTGCGCACCTAAATTCAAGCATCGTCACAAACAATTAATTTTTAAATCTGTTTCAGTTGAAAACACAAAACAACATTTCCGTAAATAAGACCGTGACAAAGTTGTTAATTCGCCAAAGTGGCGGCCAAAGGCGATGTTTACAGGTTTATATCCACAGTAAGTTAAGGAATGTAAAACTCGTTTTACAAATATTTCCGCTTTCCCTTTTCTTTATTTTCCCAGATTTGATACCGTAAATAAAATTTAAACTTAGAATGGTCTAGATTTTGCTTCAACAGACCTCCACGGACTGCCTCAATGTTTTCTCAAAACAGTTGTCTTGGGAAATAAGGTTCTTTGTTTCAAATGCGGTAATAAAAATGACACGAAAAGAATGTTCAGCTTAAACAAAGTATCTTGTTTTCCAAGATGACTGTTTTGGAAAAACTTTGAGACAGTCCGAAGATGTCCATTGCTATTAGAAAAGGTTAGATTTTACTGTAGTCTAAAATCAACAAAATCCTAATTATTTATCATTTAAAAGCCTGTCCGTAAGTACATTCTTGATAATGTATAACTGATAAAAATTAACGTCCAATATTTTGTGGCGCCAACCGTGGGCCAGCATCAGCTTTTATCAGTCTATCGTGGATAATTGTGGTTCTGCAGACTTCAGAGAGTCGCATTTTATTAACAAGTTTAATGCCTTAAATGCATATTCAGATATTTTAATAAATTTAGTTACGGCCCGAAAGTTAAAAATCCTTAATCATTAAATAATATGCATAACAACATCAAAAATTAAACAACAACTTCATGGAAACGGAATGTTGTTCTAGATTACAAAAAATTCAGGTTAGGAAAAAATGCCAGCTAAAATGTTGTGTTGGCAGAACTTTTGTGCTAGCCGTTTACTCGAGTAGATTACAGTTAACACGTTTTACTGTTTTATGCTCGAAATATGTTTAGGAGAACTGAGTCCTTAACTTGTCAATATTTGGTAATGTGAAATTCTCACGGTAGGCAAAAACGGCGAAAGAATAAAGTAATAAACAGACAATAGCCCCAACATGGCACGTAGTCACATATATTGACTCCTTTGTTATTCAAATACTTTTCAAATAAGTCATAGTTATTCATAGATAAACAGCGTTTTAAACAAAGAATCGGGTTATTTCATTGATAACAAAGGAATACAAAAAAGGAATTTGACAAAAACTTAGCGCATATAAAAAACAAGACACACAATCTCATTTTGAGATTTGACAACACGTTGCTTTTAAGTGTTCATTGCTGGACCAGATAAAAAACACTATGAGCTGCTACAATTTTTTTGGTCGAAAGCAAAGACCTCTTTCAGCAGTGTACGTCAGTTGTGATGACATTCTTCTTTCTGTAAACGGTGGATATAGACCAGATTCTATGACGATCAACTGGCTTGACAGATCTCCGCTCCCTCACTCTGCTTACAAACAAAACAAGAACTTGGAAAATGCTAAGCAAATGAAGCGTTGGCGAAGCCCACGGCCACGACGTACAAAGATCAAGAGTCTGAAGAGAAAATGAAACGCTCACCTGTCCATTAAAACAGAAAAAAACGGTAGAAACTGATCCACTACTGGCGAAGACAACAAAGTCAACAATGAACAGTATCAAAATCATATTCGTCGATGTTGTTTGGGTGCATGTTCGTTATTTAGTAATCAAGAACTGAAAAAAAGTTATGCTGCGACCTCAGCAAAAGTTTAACAGTTTTCACGTGCACATCGTGGATGATCATTGACCAATTTTCTCTACTCTGCAGACATTTCACCTGGTATTTCACGTCGGTACAACCTCACACACAAAGTACTCTCTCTGGTTTTGTGTATGGACACCTTTTTCGGTGAGCTTTGAGTAGAGTCGAATTGTTTTTAAGTATAATCGTGTCAGATATAATCTTTTTTATTTCAGTGATATGTTTTGTTGTAACGAGAGTCTATTTGATTGCAAGAACTCTATTTTGCGTAATCAGCATTCTTTATAATCAGCTTGTATTTACCAAATTGATTTTTCAGATTAAATACTTATAAATTTTAGGTAGTCTAATTCTTTTAATGTTTCGGAACAGTTTCTTAAGTTTGGAGTAAGTTTACTATCAACACTTTGAAAACACAAAAACGTTATTTTTTTGAAATAAAAGAGCAAAACTGAATATGGCACCGCACCTCGTGGTCTGCTAAATGACGCTTCAAAAACATTAACGGAAATTGAAATAAAAACGAATGTTGCATCGACCGTGAGAAATTTGCAATTGAAAGTGCGTCCTATATAACGCATGTTACTTTCTGCGATTTTCGTCAAAATGCGAAATGCTAGTTGTTTTTTTCTACTCGCAAGTTAACTACGACTGTCTTCTTTTCCTGCGAATCGAATGTTATGGTGTTAATACGCCATTTGATGATTTTTCTATTTTTTCCCCTGCGGAGTGCTATGTTTTTAGATTGTAGGAGATTCGTTCCATCAGTTTGTCGATCATGTATTGCTACCAAACTATCAAAATGTTCAAAATTTAGAATATTTTGTGGGAGTCCCCGGGCGAAACGCAAGACCATGCAAGACAAATCACTAAATATCATGCCAGCTAAAATCTTGATTTATGCGAAATTTGTTGGTTACGTTAATTTTAAGCACGCGTGTGTCCAGCAATCTTACCATAAATGATAGGAGACAAGCCTCGTTCCCAAAGAATGAGTTTGATGCATTTTAGTAGTTTTAATGATAAAACAGGGACTTGAGCCCATCATGTCGCTTGAAAAATAATATAGGGTTCTTTTAGAGTTCTTTTAAAGTTGTTTAGAAACGCGTCTATTTTCTTGCATGCAATTAAGGTGACGTCATGCCACCTATTTGAATTAGTGGAAATAACAGTTGACATTTTAAAATATGTGGAAAACTGCTAAATTTTCAAAATTCCGAAAGTAGAAAGTGAAACAGGATTGCTTTACAACAATACACCTCCCTGTAAGACTGCAATATTATGTAACCGTAAGGCTGCGGTGAACCAGTTCCGAGTTTGTTTTCTTTTTTCATTCTCTAATGTTACTCCATGGTTTTTTTGGCTTCTGTCCTGGACTCAGCATAGCCTCAGAGAGGACCAACTGACTCTCGCAACAACGGAGGGAAAAAAAAGGAAAAATTGATGGGCAAGTTTGACCATATGCATCTCCCAAAGGTCTTGAGAGCAGCAATAAAAATATAATTTGAATAAATACAACAACGTTTTTAAGACATGTTTCGGCATGCTTATGCCATCATCAGTTTAACAAAATGAATGAATTACAATAGATAAGTGAAAACTAGTTAATGAATAAATTATTACAAATAATGACGTCATGCATTACAAGTAATGCAACGGAAATTATAAAGCTAAAAACGTATACACACCTTCTTGTTTTACTATCGTTGACACATCCAATAATCCTATTGATCTTAACCCAACCTCAAAAAACAAGTGCACTTACTACTACTTTTTTAGCTTTATAATTTCCGTTGCATTACTTGTAATGCATGACGTCATTATTTGTAATGATTTACTCATTAACTAGCTTTCACTTATCTATTGTAATTCAATTATTTTATTAAACTAATGATGGCATAAGCATGCCGAAGCATGTCTTTAAAAAACGTTGTTGTATTTATTCAAGTTTTACCATATCAATGCAAACAATACCAGGAACACAATAGGCCACCACGTGGTGTAAACAATAACAACACGTTGCTAAGTGACAATTAAAAAATGCCTCGTGGCCCCGTCCACACGTATCTAACCGATTTCGTTTTCTAAAACTATATTTTCTATACGGATACGGCCTCAGTCAACATGTATCTGATGAAAACGGTCACCAAAACCATCTATTCGAAAACGCTCTCAAGAGCAGAACTTTTTGAAAATGCTGTTGACCCGTGCACGTGCGGAGGAAGGAAAACGGAACGTTTTTAAAACGCCGACGTCAGACTATCGGTTCCAGTCCACTCCGCGCAATATTATAAACTGAATTCAAGACGGTGGACTGCCTCTTCGCTTTCGTATCTCTAATTCTCGGCCTTATTGATAGCCTAATTGCATGTTTTTAAACAAATTTATCTCTGCTAATTGATCATCACAGAATTAGAAGGCGTCATCCTGCCTTTACCTTTAGATTTACTCTGTTTTTGACCCGATTCGGAAACTATTCTCTGCGAGTGCGACCTAAAAGAACGTCAACACAACAATTTACACTAAAACAAATGAAATATGGGGCCAATTTGTTATTCCGCGGGCTTATCATAGCAGATAATGTGCAATCAAGGAAGTTATTGTTTTCAAATCAATCCATTGTATACCCGTGAACAGGCGAAAACCAGGAGTTGGTAAGGTACCAGTCTGCTTTGACGGAGGCCGGGAATCGAGGAGAAGGTGCTGCCTTTGCTCTAACAATTACAAATGGTCAGTTTCTTCGCGTCTTCTCGAATAAGGACATTAAATCGTAGGTCCACAAGCCTCTATTTAAACCAACCTCGCTGAATTGGGTACGCCTGTTAAAACATTTAAAAAAAAAAACAATACGCAAAAACGCTGGGTGTGGACGCAAATGTTTTTTGATAACGGAGAAAAAAAGTTGCATTTTGAAACGAACGCGAAAACGGATACGTGTAGAGCAAATCTAAAACAAACACAAACTTCAGGGTTTTGTGCGTGTGCAAACACATTTATATAACCTAGAGCTGACCCCACAAGTACAGGTAGACAGTAAGACACACATACTTATCAGTTGTTTGACTATCTGGGCAAAATCGCAAAATATACGCGTTTCGTTGAAGCGTCTGAACTCTTTGCTCCAACGCGGTCCTGACAATCTGCATTAACACTTTCACCAGCGGGCTGCCAACTCTTCCTTTGGGTTCGGCACATTTTAAACCGGAAGCAGACACGACTGGTGGTGGTGGTACCCAGTCTTCTTTCTGGAAGAACTCGACACCAATGGTCCAGTCGATATTCGGGCTTGGTCCAGCAGTTACTCGTACATATATACTGCTCATTGATTCAGAGTTGTAGGTGAAGTTACAGTAGTGATAACCGTTGAAATGATGATTTGGCCAATTGGTGCAGAACAACGCATCGCACTCCATCGATTTACAAGCCTAGAATGAATCAATTATGATTAATCGATTTTGATTTTTACATTTGCCTATCAGTACAGATAACCGGTGGAGGACTACTGCCTCATAAGCAAAATGCGGGTATGTGCCCGCCGAAAAAGCATAAACTTCTGTCCTGATTTAAGCCTTCTATCGAAAGAACGGGGTATCTAATTTACAAAGCGTTTTAAGAGCGGGGCTTGGTATTCGGTGCCACACAAAAATCTTTGAAATAAAAAAAATATATCCTCTTAATTACTCTAGCCTACGGTCTGGTGATCGATGAGGGTATCCTGTGTAGCATGCGGTCTTGTGATGAGGGTAGCCTGTGTAGCAGGCGCTCTTGTGATGAGGGTAGCCTGTGTAGCTGGCGGTCTTGTGATGAGGATAGCCTGTGTAGTAGGCGGTCTTGTGATGAGGGTAGCCTGTGTAGCAGGCGGTCTTGTGATGAGGGTAGCCTGTGTAGCTGGTGGTCTTGTGATGAGAGTAGCCTGTGTAGCAGGCGGTCTTGTGATGAGTAGGAATAAAAAAAAATCGGGAGTCATGCTGGATGAGAGGAGTGGGGGAGAGGAAAATATTCGGGGGGGGGAAGGACAGGGAAAGGCAACTTCTCTCTT
>JAOCPT020994162.1:0-14708 GCA_026546935.2 Palythoa grandiflora | reverse complement strand
AGAAAGAAAGAAAGAAAGAAAGAAAGAAAGAAAGAAAGAAAGAAAGAAAGAAAGAAAGAAAGAAAGAAAGAAAGAAGCGAACGAAAAAGGGAAGAAGGCGCCAACTACATACCGGGTTTTAACTAAACGATTTTCAGTCTGAAACTCACCTCCAAGAACTGACGAATACCAGAAAGTCGCTCCTGATATCTTGCCCTCTGAGCATCAGCATTAGCCAAACTAGCAGCAACACTAGCAACAATAAAGCCATGAAACACAATGCCAATGATCATGCAAACCACTGAATACGTCATCTAGAAATGATAAATAAAAGGACACAATTAATTGATTTGTAATTTTTAAATACTTGGTTCCCAGCTACATACTTTGGTCTATGATTTGGAGTAAAATGTTTCGAGGTTTGAGCCACGACAATAATTTCAAAATGACTTTGGCGCTGTAATGCTTTGTAAATATGTGGTTTTTATCTAAAACATTTTCTTTAGTAAAAACAAAGATCTTTGACAAAATTATTTTACTTTTTTTCCTGCCCTTGCACCAGTAGCCAAATAGGGACATATCAATGGCGAAGAATCTTTCAGTGATTAATGGTTTAATGGTTACAAATAAAACATCCCTAAAGTGTAGCCGTGATAAACTGCTCAGTATAAATTTTTGATGTATCCCTGATGTACGCAATGTAAAATGGCCTAGAATTGGACTCTGCGTTTTTAACTAGGTATCTACTGCTTTTTACCAACCGCAAATGTGGGTTATAGCAATCTACTTTCTGGATATCCTCCACTGGGTTTTGGATATCCTCCTCTAGGTTTTGGATATGCTCCAGTGGGTTTTGAATATCCTTCTCTAGGTTTTGGATACCCCCCACTGGGTTTTGGATATTATCCTCTATGTTTTGGATATCTTCCTCTAGGTTTTGGATATCCTCCAGTGGGTTTTGGATATCCTCCTCTAGGTTTTGGATATCCTCCACTGGGTTTTGGATATCCTCCTCTAGGTTTTAGATATCCTCCAGTGGTTTTGGATATTAACCACCGGGTTTTGGATATCCTCCAGTGGCTTTTGGATATCCTCCTCTAGGTTTAGGATATCCTCCAGTGGGTTTTGGACATCCTTCTCTAGGTTTTGGATATCCTCCAGTGGGTCTTGAATATTAACCACATGGTTTTGGATATTTTTCAGTGGCTTTTGGATATCCTCCTCTAAGTTTTGGATATCCTCCAGTGGGTCTTGAATATTAACCACTGGGTTTTGGATATCCTTCAGTGGCTTTTGGATATCCTCCTCTAGGTTTTGGATATCCTCCAGTGGGCTTTTGATATCCTCCTCTAGGTTTTGGATGTCCTCCAGTGAGTTTTGGATATCATCTCTAGGTTTTGGATATCCTCCTCTAGGTTTTAGATATCATCCAGTGGTTTTGGATATTAACCACTGGGTTTTGGATATCCTCCAGTGGCTTTTGGATATCCTCCTCTAGGTTTAGTATATCCTCCAGTGGGTTTTGGATATCCTCCTCTAGGTTTTGGATATCCTCCAGTGGGTTTTTGATATTAACCACTGTGTGTTGGATATCCTCCAGTGGGTTTTGGATATCCTCCTCTAGGTTTGGATATCCTCCAGTGGGTTTTGGATATCCTCCTCTAGGTTTTGGATATCTTCCTCTAGGTTTTGGATATCCTCCAGCGGGTTTTGGATATTCTCCTCTAAGTTTTAGATATTCTCCACTGGGTTGTGAATATTAACCACTGGGTTTTGGACATCAACCTATTGGTTCTGGATATCCTTTACTGAGTTTTGAATAACCTCCTCTAAAAAGCTAAGGTATCGTTTAGTGGGTTTAGGGATATCATTCAATGGGTTTTGGGAATCCTCCTCTAGGTTTTAGATTTCCTCCAGTGGGTTTTGGACATCAACCATTGGGTTTAAGATATCCTTCACTGAGTTTTGAATATCCTCCTCTAAAAAGCTATGATATCGTGGGGTTTGGAAATCATTTACAAGGTTTTGGATATCTTCTTGATTTTGGATATTCTTCATTAGGATTGAGATATCCTCCTCTGGGTTTTGGATTCTACGCAGCAAGAATCTAAAACATTATAGATGGAAAAATTTGTTTACTTGAGCGGGAAATACCTTTTTAAAATGAACTCACGCAGAGTGCTAAGTAGTAGTAAAATTAACATTCAATCAAACCTTAATCGATTAATGCAAAGCCTAGCCTTCGTTGCAGTCGGTTCACGACTGTCATTGCCAGGTTTGTCAAATAAGGTGTAAAGAGTTTGCAGGCAATGCAAACCCTCACCTAATTGATAAACTCATTCATCCAATAAGCATTAAATGGAGTTTACAATGTAATTTTTGGGCTGATTTCCAAAGCCCAAATTCTTCTTTTCGGGTAAGGAAAAGTTCTAATAGTGTTATAATTCGTATAACACCATACCTCGCTTGCTGTATAAGCATGAATATCACCATATCCACTTGAGGCAGAAGTTGCTGCGGCCCAGTATAAACTAGTTATATACTGCACGCCTAATGTCTTGTTACCTAAACAAAAAAAAAGCCACAAGTACATCCATTATACTTGTTGCTCATATATGTTACAGGTGTCTAGTAACAGAAAAATGTAATAAAAAGAAAAGCAGAATATTTCAGTAAAAGCTAAAGTATCTCAATAGATGAAGCATTTAAGGAGGTCAGTGTTCGCCAATGTTGACTCAAATTTCCATCGTTAGTTACAAGGTAGGTAAAATGAGTACCGGCTTCTGCTGGAGGCTAACCTACAACGGATTAGTGTCCCGTCCAGGGTGAGTCAATGACTCTCATCCGCTTAACACTACAAAAACCGAAGATAAACACCGGCTCCAGTGAGCCAGGGTCGTAATGCTAGGTTTGATATTTTATTTTATTTTATTTCATTTCATTTCATTTCATTTCATCTCATCTCATCTCATCTCATCTCATCTCATTTCATTTCATTTCATTTTATTTTATCTTATCTTACTGCAATGCGTGATATTCCTGTAAGAAATCGACACGGGCCATTATAAAATGTGCATTAAATAAAACTCGTGTCGTTCATGGACACAGAAAAGATGGAAAAAAAGTTTCAGAAACGTATTCAAACTGCTTACCCAGATTTCTTTTGTTTAATGCAGCCCAAGACGTTGCGGAGCAGATGTGGGAGCCGTCTTCCTGCCCTGTGCACGCCTGCATAAACCATCCACATGCGATGACGTGTGCGAAGAGACTCATGTACAGAAAGAACTTCATTTGCCTGCAACACAGCCACAATCACAATTTGCATGGTACTGTTTGACACATCTAATCTAAGAACATCTAATCACTGGGTTTTGGAACATTTCCCCATTGTGTTCAATTTATTCTACGTATTGTCATTTTCTTTTAAAAAAACATAGTTTGATACTTTTTTAGCTTGCTGCAGTCAGAGACTGACCAAATTAATATTAAAGAAATTTATAAATATATATACAAACAATAGATTTTAATCGCCTTGTTCTTCAGTACGCCTTTACATTTTAATTTCTGTTTTGCCACTGCGGAAGAGCGAGGTACGGTCGAAATGTTTTGCGAAAATACTTTAGTCAAACCAAATTTTTTCCAAGATTACTTCATTAAACACCACCATTGTAGTAATAGTAATAAATAACGAACATTAATGTCTTTTTGGGGAGAGGAGGTGGGACATTTGAGTTTTCACCAAAACAAGCAACAAGCATCAAACAATATCTATCTTTTATTTCCATTGCAAGTTCCGTTATACCTGATTAGGTTGGTCCGTTCTCCGATGGATTTTTCCACAAACTGAAAATATTGATTCTGAAAGGGAAAGAATGATATATTAACAGCACAGTGTCTCAAGCCTCTCTGCGCTGCAGGGGCTCAAGTCCAGACAAAAAGTGCCTGCTCGCAGACTAACTGCGCAACAGAATTCCTTCCTTACGTCATAAATTCACGAAGGACACAACGCAAAACGTGACGTATATAAAGAAGTTATATGTATTGTGTCTTTTTTGAAACTTGATTAGCAAAAACATGATAAAACGCCATAAATAGCAAAAGACGTTGCGAAATTACAACAATGAAAAACAGAGAGTATCGGGGATGGAAGCGGAATAATGAATAATGAATAATGACTAATGCTAATTAAAGATGCATGATGCATGATATATGATACATGATGAAGGATGAAGGAGGAATGATAAACATGAACAACGAGAATAAAATTCTTAGGACTAATAATATTTCCCATCAAGAATACTGGATAATCTCAAAGTAAAAAATGGATAATAGCAAAAATATTGATATGAATAACGGCCAAAAAAAATTAGGTGAATAATGCATAATCACATTTGAATTTTCACGCTTCTAACGCCAAAAGAGTATATGGAACATAAAAACTGCAGCCAGGTCCAAGAGTCTCTGAGACATCGAAAAGGCATACGTATAGTTCCCTTTCACGTCTTGTTAAAGCGGTGTGGTTGGTGCAGTGGTAAGATCTCTGCCTTCTTACCACAATGTCCCGGGTTCAAACCTCGGTTTAGCCGAGTGTTAAACATTTGTGTGACCTTCTTTTCCGGCAAAGTTGACTCAATTTCCCATCCTCACGAGGTCGGTAAAATGAGTACCAGCTTCTGCTGGAAGTCAACCTGTGATGGATTCCGTCCAGGGGGAGTCACCAACTTTCATCTACTTAACACTACAGAAACCAGAGTTTAGCACCAGCTCCACTGGGCCCCGGGCAATTAGACTCATAAATGGATTAGATTTTTTTTATTCTTGTTTAAGTTGTGGGGTGAAGTCACGCATACTCACAATCTTGTACAAATGAAAACATCTGTTTAGTCTTGCAATGGAGAGAATACGCAGCACTCCTACAAAAAACATGTTAACTTTTGTCAGCTTTTCTTTCTTTATCCTTTCTCTTCTCTTTCTTTCTGTCCTTTTTGCTATTTTCTTCCTCTCTCTCTCCATTTATCTTCCTTTTTCGAATTCCCGGCTTTCATTCTTTCTAATTTTGATTCAGTTAGGAAAAGTTAAAGAAAAAATGAAAATAATCTTGTACTAAAATCTGAAATTAAATTTTTGTTGGGTATCTATAACATTTTAGAATGGAATACTGCTGTAAGGTATACGTCCTCTTTTGACACACTACTCTACTGTTATTAAAACTACAAAGAGAAACAAAAAATAAAAGTTGAAATTATCAACATCATCAACGCAATCGTAATAACAGTCATTATCTTCATTACAGTAAATTAAAGCCGTTATATTCTTATGTTGAATAGCAGAATCTAGGTAAGTATGTTTGTGATAAAATGTGTAAGGTTGCCGTGCGTGAAATGCCTTCTGGGACACATATTTAATGGCCCATGCAAACGAACGCAACAACTCCGATCGTCTAAAGAAGCGATGCATTCTGGGACAGTGATCATGCAATGCGCGTGCGCAGACGTGTACACGAGGCCAACATTGTTGTGAGCCGTGCAAATGGCGCAACATTGTGGCGCTAATCTTCGCCGGTCACCGAACAATAGAAATGTTGGAACTTATTGCCCCAAAGTCGGTCGGTTGGTTGGTCAACTTCTAACCCATATCGCAGCCAGCAGCTGAATTACTGGGACTTTAGGACAGGACTGCATCGTAAAGTTTACAGTTTACAAAGTTTAACCGCCTTCAAACTATACACAACAAGAGTCAACATTGTTGTGGTTCCATACAAACAGACGCAACATGTTAGGCCCAAGATTTTAAGAGCGCACTGGGGTTTTACAATAATGTTGAGGGACTTTAGGACAGGACTGCATCATATAGTTTACATTTTACAAAGTTTGAACGTCTTCAAACTATACGCAACAAGTGCCAACATTGTTGTGGTTCCATACAAACAGACGCAAAATGTTAGGCCCAAGATTTTAAGAGCGCACTGGGGTTTTACAGTAATGTTGAGGGACTTTAGGACAGGACTGCATCATATAGTTTACAGTTTACAAAGTTTGAACGGCTTCAAACTATACGCAACAAGTGCCAACATTGTTGTGGTTCCATACAAACAGACGCAACATGTTTAGGCCCAAGATTTTAAGAGCGCACTAGGGTTTTACAATAATGTTGAGGGACTTTAGGACAGGACTGCATCATATAGTTTACAGTTTACAAAGTTTGAACGTCTTCAAACTATACGCAACAAGTGCCAACATTGTTGTGGTTCCATACAAACAGACGCAACGTGTTGGGCCCAACAATTGAGACCTTTCGATCCGACTACGAGTACGAGTACGAGTACATGATTTTAAGAGCGCGCGTGCTTGTACAAGCTAAATCGTTGTCGACTTGACGAGATTTCTAGCAAAAGTCGTCTTCTCGACAACGAGTTTGCTAGTAAATGCGCGCACGCTCATAAAATCTTGTACTCGTACTCGTAGTCGGATCTAAAGGTTTCTATTCCAACAATGTTGCGTTCGCTTGCACAGGGCTTTAACATACCAAGATGATCTGGCCAAATGGCGACAACTATCAGGTCTGTCGGGAAGCAGGCAATAACATCCAGCACAAAATTAGTCCTAAACGAAAGTTAGAAAATCATGTCAACACCAACATAGATTAGAGTTTGCACTTGTCGGAATTTATCACTGTTTAGATAAAATATTTATTGCAATCAGGAGCCCATAAGTCGTAGCCTCCAACTTCATATATCTTTTTATGAGGTAAAAATTTTCCCGTTTTATTCGAATTCATATTTTTATGGTAAACGTCAGTGTCCAATCCGATGCGTTTTTATTTGTTCAATAAAAGAAGAATGCTCTATCCGACCTCTCACCTGGAAAAAATTTCACGAACTGTAACTTACCGTTTTACGTGAAATTTGTAATTGTGTGCACTTAAATGTTTAATTTGCGCGGCAAATTCAAAGAAGTTATTTTCCAAAAATAGAAATGCTAGGAGTCTCCTACTTATGGGCTCCTTTTGCAATGAAAAAAAAATGAAATCCCACAGACAAACCTTTCTATTTTAATTCATGTCTTTAGAACAAACTTAACAAAACAAAAGCTAGAAAAATATAGATGCCTTAATTTTGATTCCTGATAGGTTTTTCAGCATTTGATCTTTTAATTTACTCTGCAGACCTATCAGAATGTCCCTCTATCCAAAGTAAGCGAGTTATTCGAAAACCAAAATCAAGAGACAAACCTCAGATAGTTTGCTGCAGTACGGATAGGATGAGTTACCAGTACATTGTCCTTGTTATAAAATGCCACATGAAACTTCACATATCTGTGTGAAAAAAACACCAAGACATCAGCAGCAAATAAAATCCACAAATATGATTATATTTCCATAAGAGCATTACGTTTCATTCATGAACGGAATTTTGGTAGGGTATATTATGAATAACACGATTTTCATAAATAAAAATATAAATAAATCGGCCTTGCTAATCGCCCTCCTTGCAGCCAGGGGCTGAATTGCGAGGACGCAGCTCAACGAAGTCGGACCGCAAGCATTTTAAAGGCACACGCATCACACACATACAAGGGTGACAGACACATACACAATTGCAGCCGCTTTACGGCCCATGTACTACCTCGGAGCACAGCACCACAGCCAGATGGAATAAACTGGGAGTCGATTTTTGCTGAGGGAGGAAAACTGGAGTACCCGGAGAAAAACCCTCGGAGTCAGATTGAGATCAACAAATCTCAGCTCACGTGCAGAGACCGGGAGTCGAACCCAGGTCGTAGAGGTGAGAGGCGCAAGTGATGACCGCTATGCCAACGTGACTCCCACAAACAATGCATGTTCATGGAATAATTGTTAAATATCTTTCATGGATAAGCAAAAATACGACTGAAACAGCAAAGAAATATGCCGACTATTGATTGTCCTTGTTGGGAAATTGTTTTTAACATTATTGGTCTTTACATTATTTTTACTCTTAGTACCAGCGCAACATTCAGTCGAAGTCCCTTGGAGCAGCTTGAAGCAGAAAAAGAAGAACGAGAAGCAAAATTGAAAAAAATGGAACAAGAAATGGAGCAAGTGTTTGAGATGAAAGTAAAAGAAAAGAAGAAGAAACTCAAAGATTCAGAAGCCGAGGTAAAAAAATCTCACATTGCTTCTAATAGAGGAAATTGTACCATATAATATTAAGGGGATATTACAGTCAGAGTAATAATGATAATGTAATGATAATGATGATGGTGATGATAATGTAATGATAACGATGATGATAATGATAATGTAATGATGATGATGATGATGATGATGATGATGTAGTGATGATGATGATGTAATGATGATGATGACGATGTAATGATGATGATGATAATAATGATGATGATGATGATAATGATAATGTAATGTAATGATAATGTAATGATAATGGAAATGATAATCATTTTACAATAAAAATATATGGAGAGATTTGACGTTTCGACGTCTCGCTGGACGTCATTTTCAAAATGAATTTATTAGATGAGAGCTTAAATAATAATTACAAAAAAGTGATAAAGATAAAGCCATCACTCAATAAGCAATCACAATCTGTACGTGCGAAGGTCTTTATGTAATCAATAATGAAAACAAGCATTTAAACTCGCACTCTGTAAGAACAGTTCATTTCTATTCAAGCATGAATTCCCTCTAGACGCTTTTTTGTAATAATTATTCAAACTCTCATTTAATAAATTCATTCTGAAAATGACGTCCAGCGAAACGTCGAATCGTCAAATTTCTCCGTATATTTTTATTGTAAAATGTTTAAATAAGGGTTTACTATTTAAGATAATGATAATGTAATGAATAATAATGATAATCATAATATAAATAATAATTAAGAAAGATTTAATTTTATAGAATTCCATAGAATAACATAGCTCTTCATCTACAATGCAAATAAGCTATCTAACAGAAATATTTTCTTGCAAAATATCCACTGTCGAAATGTTCAATAATTCATTTCAAACTTTACTTGTAAAACTTTAACGAAGTACTAAGGTGCTTGGCATGAGCCTATTGAACAAAATATTGACTATCTGACTGCCGACCGTTTTTTGCAAGGACAGCTGGGATTAAAAGTGCACCACATTTCTGGCCATGTGTTGTGACTCTAAGAAAGCGGCAGTGCGCTCACACGAGTTTTAGTTTTGCATTCAGCCTGACTACACTGATACACGCTTTTTTTTTATAAGAACCAGTAAATTTTGCCAAGCCTCATTGTTCTTAATTTTTTGGTGGTTTCAGCCTTAATTTGTTCTTAATTTGTTTTTATTTCTGTGTGCGGTTTTTATTGAAAAAAAAAACAACAAAATAAAACAAGGTATTGGAAAATGAAACGCCTTGCGCCACACATGTATTATACGGCTGAATTTAGAGGAGAACTGCCTTCGTTGTTTGTTAAGCAGTCTTTACAGTCAATCTTTTTGTGTTTTGTGCTGTATCGCCAATTTCTACCAAAACCTTTTCTAGTTATCAAGCCTTAGCCTGTGCTTGTTTTTAATTGTTCTTAACGTTTGGCAAATTTGAGCCTCGTTCTCATAAAGTTGTTGTAAAAAAATTGCGTGTATCCCACCATGCATTGTGTACTTTCCAGGCGGTGACGTAATTGGGAGTAAGAAATGTGTTTTACTCGTCCAACTCTTTTGTATCGTTTGTTTCTGATGGTTTAGTTGGCCAAGAAGCACGAGCAGATGAGAAGGCAATTGGATCAGCAGTTAAAAGAACTAGAAGAAAAAAGAAAGGTTTTTGAAAAGGAAAAGGCAACATTTGATGAAGAACAAAGTTTGGTTAATGGCAAAGGGTTGAAGAGGTCAGATTCATCAAGCAAGTCGCTCAAGTAAGTTTGCTTCGATATCTGGAGAAACTCGTAACATCAGAATTATTCTTGAATAAAGATTAGATACTAGTTAGAAAGTTATGGTGCGCCACAGGAAATATGGCTGGGCTATGGAGTTGTTTGCAGTGGTCTGGCAGGGCCGCCAAAAATTTTCCATGTTGAATGGATGGGCCATGAAACACGTATACAAATTTCAGGCTATGCAAACATTTTCCATGTTGAATGGATGGGCCATGAAACACGTATACAAATTTCAGGCTATGCAAACATGGAAAACGTTACTTAAAATAGTCTCCATTGTTGGAACGAGTTTGTTGTTAAAATAGACAGGTTTTTATGGAAATATCAGGGGAAAGTTTTTGCCATTCTGGCATCTGTGGGGTAAACCACGAAAATGTTTTGAAAATTTGAAAAATTCCTTCCAGCCCACTCTAGCAGATACTTTCTGACCGGCCCCTTATGTAAACTTTGTGCTGTTTTTAAAGGGATCCTTCGCTGTCCGACAATATTAATGTTAAATAAGACTTTTCTTTACTTTGTGTCCATATCAGCAACTCACATTTGATAATTCTGAAGTGTTTTGCTTTGATCATTTCAGTAGTTAAAATTTGCCGCGCGCCGCCATCTTGAAATGTGACGTAATACGATTGCAGTGCCAGACTCCCATTCACTAATTGCTGTTGTTTTAATCGAGAGTGGAACCTGGCTCTGCAACCGTATTACGTCACATTTCAAGATGGCGGAGCGCTGGAAATTCCAACTATGAAAATGATCAAAACGAATCCCTTGGCTTGAGCTGTATACAGAGAATTTACAATTGTGAGTTGCTGATATGGGCACAAGGTAAAGAAAATTCTTATTTTAGATTAATAGTGTTGGACAGTGGAGGACAGAGGATCCCTTTAAATGATTATAACGTTTGTCTCCATTTATCTTTAAAATAAAGTCAATAAATATCAACAAAAGTTATGATGTAGAAGTGAGAGGAACTGAAGGGAGTTAGTTTTACAATAGTGAAAGGTTTCTATTGGTAGTTATCGTAACCAGCTATTAAAGTACTGTACTAGGCGTTTTTATCAGTAACAAACGGTAATATTTTTGCTTTGTTTTAAAGAGAAGTCGCATAAATCTGTGACTTATTGTCAGATACAGTTGAAATTTTCTGTTTAAAATGTCCTAACTGAACTCAGGAAAATTGTCACTGTGCTTAATTACTAACAGAATTTGTGTTTAGTGTGTGCGTCTTTTTTGTTTTGTGTGATTGTTTTGTTTCCGAATTGTGTTCATCGCTTACGTAGTTTCATATTGATATTAATCAGTCATTTAAATCATAGTAAAAATGCTTTATTTTGATTATTAAAAATAACAATTCAAAAAAATATTTCAACGCCTAGTTTGTTCTGATTTATGTGTGATCGCTAAAGAGTTCTGGAATCTTCCATTAGTCCAAGTTATACTAAGTTAAACAGGCGGATAATAATTGGTAATAATTTAGTAACACTCTATACAAATAAACAAATAAACTATTGCAAATATTCTCAACGATTTTATTTTTGTGTAATTAACGAACGACACTTGTAAAAAGTGCTCAAGTGTTTCCTCGTGTGAACAAGCTAAGTTTTTTATGGTACCAGTGTTTCCAAAAGATAACATTGCACGTAGAAATTTCCGTGAAATCTGTTCAGTTTGCATCCTTTATCCTTTGCATGTTGAAATTTTACTCTGTTATCAGTACTGCACAGCGGTGGCACAAACCAGCACAAAAATCACGTGATTATCACACGCACATCCGATTTAACTGTTTCTCAGGCACAAACCAGCACAAAAATCACGTGATTATCACATGCACATCCGATTTAACCGTTTCTCAGAGTGTTTTTCTTGCTATGAACAGGAGGTTGCTAAAAGGCATCGCATGAAAAATATCGGCAGCCGTTATTGACAAGGAGCTCAAGCCATCGCAGACAACTGCTATAGTTAAAATTATTGAGTAATCAATCGACATTGGACATACATTTAAAATACTGGATAATAATGGAAATATAGAGTCTAAAACCGTAATGTTGATTGATTAGACCAATTTTACTAAAGGAATAAGAAAAGGCTTTACTTGACAAGAAGAAAATTTTGGACACAACCATCCTTGTTTTGTGAAGTTGACGGAATGTTTTTGTTGATTTGAATAATTCTTTTAGAAATCCAACTGCAAAGTAGATGCTGTATGGATAAAAAGCTTTAAAAGAAGTTTTCTCTTTAAACTATTAGTTTATGGCGTATAAAGATTGCTATCCGACTGAGAGTATCTTATTGTAGGCCATTGAAGCTGTTGAACAATTTTGAAATTATCTTTAAGCTTCGTTCTTTTTCTCGTCAAGGTATCTTTTGTAGGCTGAATTGATTGTTTTAATGAAACAAATTATCGAGTTCCTAACTCCAGTTGTTGGATGAATCAAAACAGACTCGAACAGTGAAAGCAGTTTATGCAGTGCGAGTGCTGCAGACTTGACTTAAACTCATTAAGACACCAACTTGAGGGCGTAAAATTCTTTGTACTTTAGAAATTCCTTTAAACAAGACTGGTACAAATTTCTAGTTTGCGTGAAACAACTTTCAGCTTGTCTGCTAGAACATTTCCTTCTACCAGAAAATAAAGGACCGGTTTTTAGGCCTCAGGCAGTCAAAAACGACCATTTGGTTTGAGACCGAAAATAAGTGATTCATTTGCTACAGTGGCCTATTGCCCATTGCAAAAATTAAGTTACAGACTGGGTACTAATATGGCCGCGTAGGCCTGGGTAGCCTGTTTGGGTAGACAGAATAGACCAGTTTCGCATTTCTAGTTGCCGCTGATTTAAATAACTGCAGATTGCTTTTGCAGAGTGTTAGCCTCGTTTTGTTGTTAAGTATTCAAAAATATTAGTGGGAGAGAGCGAGAGATCACACCTTCAACAATACACGCAGTTTTGAGAAGTGTAGAAGTACATTGGCATTTAGGAATATTTACTTCATAGTGAGGCTAACACTGTGCAAAAGGAATCTGCAGTCATTTAAATCAGCGGCAACTAGGAAATATGCGAAACTGGTCTATTGGTTCACTCAATTAACCAACGTGGTGTCTTTAAGAATCCATCACAACAGTATTTTGGATGAACATACGCCAATTGCTTCTCGTAATATCAAAAAGCTTCCTTGCGTTTACTTTCAAATCTAAATCTGTCAAACGATTTGCCCTGTCTTACGCGGCTATTTTAGTACCCAGGCCGCTACTTTTTTGCGGTGGACAATTGTAAATTGAGGAAGTGAAAGATGTTCGAGTATGGTAACTTTCCCGCGTGGTTAATTATTATTTATGCAGGGCGGGTCGAACATCACCAAGACAAGTACTCAATGGCGTGCTGTGTTTCTCCGCTAACAGCCTTCCATAAATTCTTTCTCAATAAAAAAGGTAATTTGCTAATTGTGTCATTTTAATCTCGGGATTTGAAAAGCTAAACATTAATTGTAAAATATATGAAATGTTGGTTTAAACCATCCACGCTAACACTTTCAAAGTGTGCAACTACAGTGTATTTAATTAGGAAGTTACTGAGAACTAAATTTGATGCTTAAAGTGTGTTTCCCGCTGTTATAGATTCTGTCAGTAACAAGTGGATTTACGCATTACTTGAGTTGCAAAATTCCTACTCGATAGTTTCTAGCCCGTTTGGTGAATGTTGAAAGAGACTAGCAGCAGAACTGGGGAATTACAAACGTTGAAAACAAGAGTTGAAGCAGTTATAACAATTTCCCCAGTCTCTCGTTTGCTTTTGAATATTTACTTTACTTTAATTTGAGTCTTCTGAGTGTCAGTCGAAGTCATTGCTAACAAAAAACTGTTGACGGAATTGTAACGGTGGGAAAAATAATATAATCTAACGGTCAATCTGTTGTAGAAAGTGCGAGAGCCAGATAAAAGATGAAGATAAAATTCTTGACTAATAAATGTGATTAATAAAGCTAAACGAAAAACTAAACTTTGCCAGTCATTAACTTCTAAAAAAGCGCTGATGCGTGCAGTATTGTTTAAAAATGTAAAAAAATTTATTTCAAGGCAAGTGAACTAAAACCTTAAGTTGTACTGATGGTTATTAACATTAACAAGGCAAGTCACCAAATACACACACTGTACGCTTGTTCTGTGTAATTCGTAGCTGTCCACGTGAATGTATGTGTATACATCGTGTTTGTCACATTTGAGCGTAGGTTTAACTGACGAAGACCCTTTGGGTCGAAAGACCTTTCTCTTAATATATAATCCCGCTGTTTCAGAACACTCGTGTTCACTTTATACAATGTTCCTGTAAGTCTTTCCTTTCTCCAAAATTGACAAATCAACGAGACTTATAAAAAAACATGCTAATTTTGTCAGATGTACTAACGTTTCAGTCAAACCTACTAAAATTAAAACTTTGTTAAGCTTCATGGCTTTGTTGAAATCGTCAGGGGGCATATTCCATGTCTATTTACAAGACGGCTTTCTTCTTTCCTTATGTGTGTGCGTTTGTAGACAGAGATAACGCGTGAAGCAGAGTGTAGAGAAGTTTTATGTTCAGGGTAGTTGGCTCTTGTCTAGGCGCTTTGTATTCAGTAAGGTTCTCTTTTTTAGTCCGTTACCATCAATATTTATGTAACTAGTTGCTTCTGGCCAGCGTGAAGATGCCAGTCTCCACTTGATCATTTTAAAGAATGCTACTTGTAAGAGTGAAGTGGTTTTGTGGTTCGCGTGGGTTAAGTGGTTGTATGGTTAGGGTGAAGTGGTTGTGTGGTGTGGGTGAAGGGGTTGTGTGGTTAGGGTGAAGGGGTTGTGTGGTTAGGG
>JAOCPT020993213.1:0-14709 GCA_026546935.2 Palythoa grandiflora | reverse complement strand
TTGAGCTGTGAATCCGTATCTTTTCAAAATCAATCTTTTGGTGCAAGTCCCAAGAAAATTGAAAAGTTTGAATTTCAGAGGTATTTTAAAATTCCCGTGTAAAACGATTCCTGCTTTATTATCAACTTAGGATCTAGCTATCGATTTATTTTACACTGTTTTTAACCGTATATAATATTTATATTAAACAGACCGGTCTAAACAAAACTCAGAAAAGTGCGCAAAGATTGTCCATATCTAATTCAACATCACGATCACTGCAAGTAGGAAAAAACACACAAATGTCTTGTCTCACAATTCATTTAATTTTAAAGGGTTGTGCTCACATAAACTTGAATAAAACCACTACTCACAGTGAAGCACGGAATCCTGACATCTTGCTTTGAGCGTTAGGCGAAAGCGCGGTAACGTTTCTGTCAAGTATAAACGCCTCAACACGTATAAATAACTTTTTCCTCCTACCTGATTGGTTTAGTCCGCCTAGTTCGGTCAGCGGTTACTGTCATGGGTTATTTCTTTGTTCTCTTTGGCGTATCTATAGAAACTACCCGAAGGTAATTTAGCCTCGGGGAAGGCGGTTGCACACATATTGTTTTTTTGCTTATGGTAAAAGCCACGTGGGTAAAACGGCTTGTGTAACCACGGCTATTATTTCAATTTTTTTAAATTTCATCACATTTTTGTGAGGAACTCCGGTGGCGGTGAGCAAACGAATTTCAATTTTAATATCCCGCAGAAATATGTGCTCTGAATGTTCAATGAGAATGAACTCGTGAGAATGGACGCTTCAGAAACGTCAAATAAAAAAGAATCTTCATCAAGAGACTTTGCCTGCGAGCAGGCCTTTTTCAGCGGAAAGAACGGGACAAGACACTTTGATTGGCGTGTCTCCAAATCATTGTTTACTTTTATTTCCGCTGTAAATATGTCACGCTATTGTACTGCTGTTGCATGCATCAGTTGCAACTCAATAATCCTAAGTATTTTCGGCCGTTAATTAACAGCGTGATTTTTACTCCTTGTGTTTATTTCAGGGGACTCCACAAAAGCTTTTTTCAATGTATCTTCACTTTTCAGGTCCAATCGATTTTTTGTAAAAGGTTTTGAGAAGTCGAACAACCGCAAACACGCTTGACGCCCAAGATTGCAAAATTTTTCAAGCCGGTATCTTTAGCAGGTGCGAAAAAAACATACTAAGTACCATAGCTATGTGATTGTATAACGACTTTAAAAATTAAAATTCATTAATTTGATTAGCATTTTTCAGTGGCCATATATGCGGTCATCACGATAAATGGGGTGTTTTATTTGTTGTTATTTTAAAAACTGGCAGCCTGACGGCAAAAGGAGAACCGGATAACGGTTCGTAAATGGTAAATGGCATCGATCCCTCCTAACCTCGATTTCATGCAAACTTTCATATGTTTCTTTTAAAATTTCGTACGAAATTGTGTTTTTAAAATCTTCATTACTACCACAGTTTTTAAGATAAAAAAAACCCAAATTTTCAGTACTTACTAATTTCAATTTCAATTTCAATTTCAATTTTATTGCTTCCATCACTAATACATTGTTGTTCATTTCATTGTTGTTCATTTCGACCTGCTCTTTTCATTTCTGCCGTTTAAATTGCAATAATATCAATTTTTAACTGACTCAAACTAGCGTGATAAAGGTCTATTGCATTGCATTTGTGCTATACCAGTTTAAAACTTGTATGCGATACTTTATGAACATAGCCAAACTGGGAACTTCTGAAGTGAGCACAAATGGAATTCTGCCATATCAATTTCTCCTCCACACCATCTTTTCCACTATGAATTCTGTCGTTGTCTATGCAACTTCTTGCTCTCTTCCTTGTCGCCGCAAGTTCAAAGCGTGATTATTCTGAGGAGGGCAAGGAGTTACAGACATTTTATACGCAAATTTAAAATCTTACAATTGTATAGACAGTTAATTTAATAATACAAACAATATTAATACTTGTGTAGTTGTATCCTGCTGCTCTTCGTGTTTTATCGACGTCTGCCCCTTTTGCTCCATCTTCCTTGCATCGAATGTTGTCCTCTTTAAAGGTTTACCGTTCTATTTAAAGGTCACCTGTTGTGGTTAGCTCTTAGGGTGGCCATCATTCTTCAGTTTATTCATTAGTCATTTGTTTATTATTTTATCCTTTAAATACTGAATAGATAGACTACTATATTGTTGTTGCTGTCACCGCAAGTCCCTTACCACCAACCTATTATTTGTCTCCAAAAGCAATGTGTTACGTAATGAACAAGTTACTTTCATGCAACGAATCACAGTGTAAAGTAAAACACTCTCCACTAAACCGTTTCCAACATCTGGGCCAGACAAATGACTCATTGTCGAAACTGAGAAGACAGACGCATAATAGACCTACCCTCCTAACTACACACATTTTACCAACAGGCTCGAAACGTGCTAATAACCAGCCAGTTTTCTCAGCCAATACCATCATTGCATACGTGACAGATGATTATTGAAATTGCGTCTTAACTTACCAACCAGGTCAACGACCAGAGTACTTGTACGATCCACTGACAATATATAAATCACTTGACTCTGAAGAAGACATCACGTCTCTACTGACCAGTCAGGTCAATGGCCAGAATACTTATACGATCCACTGACAACACACAAATCACTTAAGTCTAAAGGTTGTTGAAGTATCAGTCATTGTCATCCACAACAATCCTCAGGACTACACACACCCTGACAATCTAAATGCCCATGTTATGACTTGTTAAGTTAGGTAGTTCAGTTAAGACGAAAATTCGGTTAAGCTTCTAATACATGATAAAATTTCTTTTCCAGATTGGATAGTCTGCATTTATATCATCGGGTTTAGCTTCGACATTATAAGCGAAATCTACCATTGCGGTTTCAAACGATATTTCTGGAATTGGTATAGTTACGTTTTGGTCGCCATGGTAACATCTTTTATAATTAACTACCTCCTATGGGAGACCGGCCGAAGAGTTTTGATAAAGAAATTTCGCACATGGGAGCGAGCAAGGAAAAACATCGATGAGATAGCAGACATGTTCTCTTTCAAACTCATTCTGTACTCATACGGGTTTTACTGCTTGGGAACTCTCCTATCTTTTCTCTATCTTCTTCGGATCGTCGATCTTCACCCAACACTTGGTCCTCTTTTGATGGCTCTCAAGAAAATGCTTAAGGAATTGACCAATTTTTTCCTGTTTTTTATAATTCTCTTTGTAGCATTTGTTGTGTGTTTGAAAAAGTTGTACTTGCTTTATAATCAGAGTTACGAAAAGTTTTTTCTTCTTGGACAAAACGAGTCAAATTGGCAGTCACAGAAGCTCGGAGGGTAAGCTCTTTAAGATTAAACTGAAGTACCGCTACGTTACTTCGTTTTCATATTAATTTCTTTATACTTCAGTTCAGCGTTATTGAACTTTAGTTGATATCATACTGTGCATGTTAAAGGATTTTTTGATAAGATTATGTTTTAGAAAGCCGGTATCTTTGTCAGGACTAAGCTGTCCTGAGTAGTGTGTTTTAGAAAGAAAATGTTTATCAAGTTAAATGGTTAAAAAAAATTCCCGAGTCACTGACGGGAATTGAACCCACGGCCTCCTGAATATTGATTGAATGCTCTACTCACTGGGACTCATATGGGG
Source organism: Palythoa grandiflora (assembly GCA_026546935.2). NCBI lineage: Eukaryota > Metazoa > Cnidaria > Anthozoa > Zoantharia > Sphenopidae > Palythoa > Palythoa grandiflora. The sequence goes on along the minus strand of JAOCPT020993213.1, from coordinate 11,038 downwards.
AGCCGAGTCCAGCGGGAATGGACAATTTACAAGAATTTAACCAAGTTTCAAACTTTCAGTTATATAGAACTATATAATTTGTACTATCGCAGCATATTTCGAAGTTAGAAATAACATAGTAACACTGATTTGTAAGTAGGCCATTTTCGAATTACGGTCCTCTACTCACAGACAAAACCACCAAGGCGTGACCCCAGTTCTTAAAAATACATTAAATGTATCAGAAGTCAGAACGTGGCCTCGACTTCGATATTTTTTGCAATATTTCTAAACACTTTCCCCTTTTTTATCCATAGAGCTGTTGGAAGCTCCTCGGTTGCGTTTTGGGCTTTGTTTGGCCTGATAGAATTAACCGAGTTTGAGATGGAGAAACATTACGTAATCGTTAAGGACATAGCAATGGTTCTTTTTGGTGTTTTCAACGTTCTAGCCGTGCTCGTCACCCTCAACATGCTTATTGCAATTTTAAACGAATCTTTCTCTCAAGAGTCGGTAAGTGTTAATATGCATATACTATGTAAAGTTTCCATAAGTATGTGTTTTCATGACTAAAACTTTGCGATTTAAATTTTAATTACATAGTATGCACGCATTCATTCCGTGTCGATCGGATGTTAAAAGGATGGGAACCGTTACTTCTCACTGCACCATCAGGGTTTAAAGCTCGTTAAACGAAGCAACTCTGTGTTTAGGGTGTACAGAACATCATCTCTTTTCTTGATGAGAGGCTAGCAGTGAATCAATTAATAGGCACTCATTTTTGCTACGGCTAGTGATATATTGCGTGCTTTTCATTTTAACCTTGTTTAATTTTGTTTCAAATTCTCCAGTCTGTTTTCTATTGTGTTGGAAATGGTCTGAAACTGTTTGATCCAAATTCTTAACGGATGCTATAAACCTATTATAACTGTGTAGCTTTATTTTACATTCCATGCGTCATTTCAATACCTTTGATATCTACTCATGATCATGCACTGGTTGTACCATTTGAATAAGTTTTTGGCATTCGAAGCAAACTTTTTAGTTCCAGTAACATCACGAGATAAAATCACGGCACGTCAAAGTTAGCAGTTCGACAGAATACTTCATTTTCTGGGATCTTCTTGTTATTTATTATGCAAGTTTAGATCAAATAACCATTCTTTGATACCGTTTTCCATGCCTGTCGTGCGTCTTTATCTGATATTTTATAGCTAACCGTATCAGCTGTAAAATCAGATGCAGGATCCGTCTCACAACGTCACTTCAAGAATTTTCCCTTCGCCAATGATGACATAATAATTGCTAAATTGACCAATTCCTTATTTTTTATTACTAGTTATGTAATCTTGTTTGAGTTATGTAAGGCAAAGTTAGATGTTGATAAAATGCCTTGGGCTAAAAGGGTTAACACACGGCTGGTGATTCAACCACGCTCTACCTCTGTAGAAACAGGTTTTAGGGAAAAATCCTAATCCGGCTTCTGAATCCAAAAAGGGATTCTTTGTTTCTTTGGTAAAATCCAAAAAGGGATTATGAATCCAATGAATCTGCTCTCGACTAGGATTCAACGGATTAATCCGAATCCGGATTCTTAGGATTCACGACTTCTGTCTGTGTTTCTTTGGGAAAGGATTCGAAAATAGTCCTTGTGGTAAGCGGTCTTCGCGCTAAAATACTGTCTGGACCCGTCTGCTGTCTAGCTGGAAAAAATCCCTTTTTGGATTTTTCGTTTCTTTCGCACAAAAGAATCTGCGATTAACCCCTTTTTGGTTTTTTTGTTTCTTTGGAAAAAAAGAATCCGTGCAATCTCACGCAATAATCCAATTTTGGATTTTGCCAAAGAATCAAGAAATGCACCCCTTGTCTTTTTACCACCGAATGCGTTTGGCTCACAACAATACAACGAGCCTCTGAAGATTACCTTCAAACAGGGATGTGGGAAGAATATCCTGAAACTAGTGTTCGGTGCTTTGAATAATAATATAAAAAGGGGACAAAGTTAATTGATACTGTTAGGTTTAAGAACAGAAACTCGAGAGGAATCTGGCATTGCCCAATAAAATTAGTGGGTTTGTTTAATTAATCGAATATATATATTTCAGCAAGACATCAACTATAATATATGGAAGCTCTGTGCTATAAAGAGTTTCTAAAAGTAAGTCCATGTTAGGGAGCGACTCTTTAAAATGTAGAGACAATATTTTATCAAACTTCAAGCAATTAATATTAACCAACACTAGCAGTTGTCAACGACGAAAATATCGTGAAACTTAGGTAGCAAGTATTAGAAAATTTCGAAATTTAGGCAGCAACGTGTGTTTTGGATTTTGGGAGCTTTTTTGGCATTCCTGCAAGGAGCAACTATTCACAGAGGCAAAAAATTGTCTGAATCAATTTGATTTGGATGACCAAAATGATGCACATGTAACTGAGAATCAGACCTTTACAAGCATGATCGGGAAATGCGTACTTAACCCCAAGAAACAGATTTTCTTAATTAAATGTTTCGTGAAAATATTAACGTTTTAGGGGTTCTCCTGTTATAGGCGTCACCTGATACCAAATGGAAATTTTCCCGAACCAAGACGTTACTTTCCATGATGTACAGAACGAATGTACTGCCTCCCCCATTCAACCTCCTTCCTAGTTTCCACGCGTTAATGCGACTCTTTCAACGTGTAAGAAATGTCTGCTGCGGCAAAGAGAAGGTAACCTTAGTATGACCTTACATGAGGACTGATAGGGTCAAAAGAATGTAATCTTAGGATGATCTTAAAGGGAGATTGATAGGGTCAAGAGAACGTGATCTTAGGATGATCTTACAGGGAGATTGATATGGTCAAGAGAAGGTAATCTTAGGATGATCTTACAGGGAGACTAATAGGATAAAGAGAAAATATTCTTAGGAGATCTCACATTAAGACTGAGAGGGTCAAGAGAAAATAATCTTATGAGATCTTACATTGAGACTGATAGGGTAAAGAGAAGGTAATCTTAGGATGACCTTCCATTGAGGCTGATAGGGTCAAGATAAGGTAATCTTAGGATGCTCTTACAGGGAGACTAATAGGGTTAAGAGAAAATAATCTTAGGATGATCTTACATTAAGACTGATAGGGTCAAGAGAAGGTATAATCTTAGGATAATCTTACAGGGAATAATAGGGTTAAGAGAAAATAATCTTAGGATGATCTTACATTAAGATTGATAGGGTAAAGAGAAGGTAATCTTAGGATGATCCGTACATTGAAACTGATAGGGTAAAGAAGGTAATCTTACATTGAGACTGATAGGATAAAGAGAAGGTGATCTTAGGATGATCTTGCGTGGAGTATGATAGACCTTTCACATATAAATAGACTTTTTCTGCAAAAGTGGACTGTTAGGTTAAGTAAAAGCATTCTATTTTTCACAAAAATGTGTGATTGTAGAAAGTTTGCCACCACATTGTTAATCCGTTGTAATATTACAATAACGATGACGATTCTAATAATATTTTTAATATTAACAATATTAACGGAAAGGTATTGGGATGTTTCCTAGTTATTTACAAGTCTCCTGGAAATTTATATGATGTGACGGCATAATTGACTCCTGAGTTGTAAGATCTCTTCTTTCAAACCACGAAGTCCCGGATTCAAACTCCTGCTTGCTGTCAAGCACTGACCTTGTTTGTGCCAAAGTTGACTCAGCTCCGAGGTCTATGAATTAAGTACCAGCTTCTGCTTGGAGCTAACCTGCAATGGAATAGTGTCCTGACCAGGGAGAGTCAATGATTCTTATCTACAGAAACCGGAGATAAGCACCGGCTCCAATGGACCATTTAAGTTCGTAAAAGGATTTATCTAACTGAACTTGTGTCGGATAGAGAAAGGGAAATTTACGCTCAACTCAATTGTACGTTTTTCTAATTCTTATAACGTTTCAGTGTTGCAGGAGAAACAGTTACGGCACCGAGAAAAGGAACAAAGCGAAATATGCTTATAAGGAGGTAAAAATATCATTTTTGAAGGTTTATTATTGTTCATTTACTCGCGCCAAAGTATAATTGACAAGGGTAGTGAAGGGGACAAGTGGTCAGCTGAGAAAATTAAAAATCAATAAGTTATTGATAACACAGAGAATGTACCTCAATATTTCAAGTTCCTTTGTCTGTGACTTTGTGGTTATACTGAGAATATACCTCAATATTTCAAGTTCTTTGTCTGTGACTTTGGGGTATACATATGCAGTTTGAGAGTAGATCTTTTTTATATTAATTTGTTTATCGGTAAGAACGCCTTACATTTAAGTTTTATGGTCTTTTAACGAAATTAAAGGCTAACATTGAAACCAAATAAATAACTTAGATTATGAAATAATGTACATTGTTTAACGGCCTGTACAACTGTGTTGCAGCGTGAAGAAGTAATGAGACGTCTAGTTCTGCGGTATTTATGCACAGCGGAAAAGAGGAAAAAGGAATCAGGCCTTCCCGAAGTTGAGGAACTGGACCGAGCAAGACGAGATCTGGCCAGGTTACTCATGCCATTGTCAACTGCCGCACAAGATCAACAGCTGGACTCGGATACTAGCAAAGTAAACAGCAGCCACTAGCAGGAAAATTAGAAATGTTGACAAATCCCCACAGAAGTAAAATGTTCAATATATACAATTGAATTTATTTACGGTAAAACTCAATAGGATAAAAATAGGTCACTATCTAACTTTGTGGAGATTTCCACTGTTGACAGTAAATTGGCCATAATAATGTAAAGAAAAGTAATTGACTGAGATTGAAAAAACTTTTACTGCTTTCGCTGGTTACTCGGTTTTGTTACGACAATGATATTCAACTAAGATTTTTTTGACATTTTTAATGATCTCTGATCGATCATGATTGACAAGAATTTTGAATTAAACGATTGTAAGAATTGACTGGGAAACATTTTGCAGTGTTCGAGTTTCTTAGTTTTTCAGTCCTAAATCTTTTTTAAGGCTTCTGTAACTCAAATCTGTACAAATGTACAGTACAAATCTTTTTTGACGTAAACGCAAAACTAGAAGTTTTTACAGAGTTAAGAGTAAAAAAGAGTTGAATTGTTCGATTGTATTATATCAAATTAACCACTGTTAAAATAAGTACAGTTTTTTAAGAAAAAGTGCTATTACGTCTAATTATAATTAGTGGACAAAGCTTAAAGTTTTTTTTTTTATTTTTTGCATAAGACGGAATAATTTTAAGCCTTAATATAATCGTTAACTTTTATATACTTTAAAATCGTTATTTATAACTTTAATAATTATTTTATTAACTTCAGCGCTGTGCTGCAATGTGTTCCTTAAATAATTGCCATGGTTATCCAACTGAATAACGTTACTTTTCAAAAACAGCGTTTTTCAGTGTTTTTTGTTTGCTTATAGCCAATAAACAGTAATACCAAAGTTTCACTTTAGTTAAGAATAATGGCACTATAATTTTGTAAAAACTTGACCCAACTCAAAAAAAGCATAAAACCGAATGCAACGAAGCTGTTTTTATTCAACGTTTTTTCACCTTTCATCAACAATAAAAGTTCTATAAAACAACTGTTCTCTTTTTGTGATTTATTTTGAAAGACTCCGCCACTCGATGCTAAAACCAATGAATTAAGATGACAACACAACACAGATCTGCCCCATACATACACGCTTTTTTTAATAAGAACCAGTAAACTTTGCCGAGGTTCATTGTTCTTAATTTTTTGTCGATTTCAGCCTCGATTTATTCTTACTTTGTTCTTATTTCAGTGTGCGGTTTTTATTAAAGAAAAAACAAAATAAAACAAGGTATTGGAAAGTGGAACGCTTTGCGACACACATGTATTGCACGGCTGAATTTACAGGCAAACTACCTTCGTTGTTTGTTGAGCAGTCTTTACAGTGATCATTTTATGTTTTATGCAGTATCGCTATGTTTTATTCGATGTTCTACCACAACGTTCCTGGTTATCAAGCCTCAGCCTGAGCTTGTTCTTAAATTGTTCTTGAATTTTGGCAAACTTGAGCCTCGTTCTTATAAAGTTATTCCTATAAAAAATTGCGTGTATTGCACCTTGCGTCTGGGAGACTTTCTCTCTGTTTAACACTTAAACAGATCCAGGAGCTTTTTAGTTTTCAACCTTACCGCAGAAATGCAGAATGCAGGTGTTGAGACCACGCAAGTTTGCATAACAGACCCCCTGTCTATGACACATAAGAAGCTGTTGAGGTCTGTTAAGAAATGAAACCGACCGTGCCAACATTTTTGTCAGAGTCGACAATGTTCGCTGCACTGTCACGTGAGCACTTTGTATGTGACGTCATACCACCATACATGCCCGGTCCTCCATGCAGCAATTTGGCAGAAATAAGAGTTTTGTTGTCTCATGATCTTCCCCACCTGTTAAAACTAATTTTTCATATATTTTCTATCATGTTATATATCTTAGTTTGCTAAAGCAAATATCACATCAGTTTTATTAAACCTTATTCTGTTTTGAAATCTAAGTTAAATGGCAAAACTTTACAAGGAAACAGAAGATTAATCTATTTCAGTACGAAATATGATCAAACTATTGCAGAAAAGTGTTGTTTTTTGGACGAGTTCAGGACTTTTCTCCCTCGGCGTTTTGCGCATCATTTTTTAATTTTATCGAAGCAAAAGTAAGCCTATGCGCGCATGGAATTTTCTTTGAAAACAAATGAATAATTTTTGTAGACTTTGAGAAGAATGATAGGCAGGTTGTATGAGTGTTGCTATTTTAGAAAATACATGGATGCATGATCGCTGAATAAATAAATAAATGAAATATTATCAAAGTTGCAATTGTTATCTTAGCTTTTGGCTTCAGCTTGCCAACGTGTGTTTGGCGCTTGTATAATTCCATTATTTTTCTGAACTTTTGCCTAAAATTACCGCGCATGTATAAATTTTAGGGAAGAAAATAATTATGGTATTATGTTTACATTCAATTTTTTTGTGTCACTGTTTTTTTGGAAATGCTAGACTCAGTAAATCATACAATCGTTTTCTGTGAAGTTTCCACATGCGAAAATTTACAGTTTTTTGGGAAAAGTTTACAAAAGTATAAAGATACGAGCTGCCTATAATTAATACCTAAGTTCGCTGCTAAAATTTTACACTCAAATATTCATCAAATTTGACAAACTCATCTCTCGTAACACACCGAGCATTTTCTTTCAGAACTGAATAAATGCGTTTAACTGATGATATAAATTAAACGGATGCTAGTTGCAAAGCCAAGTTTGTAATCTATCTTGGGCACTTTCCAAACAGTCATAAGACTTCTTTCATAACTGAAGGTCATTTTAATATTCTTTTGTCTTCATTCAAATTAGCCTTTTTCGCCTCGTTTGGGGTAACATTTTCTTTTGGTTTTTTACCCAAGCTAGCTAGCTTGAATACAGACAAAGAATATTAAAACGACCGCTATAGTTATAAAAGGGGTCTGCAGTCAAAGTCTACTGGAATACACAACTCGTGTTACTGCATGTATGCTGTACCTTTAAGTTAAAATTTACTGTCGTCCTTTTTGTTTGAAGAGCATGTAACTTTTTGCCAGTATGTGTCGTGTACCTCCAGGAACTTAGTGAGATATTTTTGGCAGTTAAAAAATGATTTATGCAAAAAAATTTTTTATATCACAATTCCATCAGGGCATTATATCAATAAATAATACTTTCTACCCTTTGGTTGCATATAAGGTGTAATTAAGGCACTGACCGTTTTTCAAAATATTTCACTGAAATGGCGGATTTCCATTTAGGAAATTTGTGGAAATGAAGAAGAAGGATTAACAAGTTAAATACAATATTATAACTCAGAGTAAGGAGGGTATGGCTAGCTACGAAAGAACAAATGTTAATTGAGTAATAAAAATGATTAGCCTGAAACTAAAGCGATTAAATTTGGGTACACCAGCATCAAATTGGTGAGTTCTACCTTAAAAGGACTCACGAATTTCATTTTATTTACATCACTTTATTTGCCTTGTATTGGCTTCAAAAAATTATGTTTTAAGGCGCTTGGCAAACTCTCTGCCAAGTGATTTCATTTGTATGAAGATATATTGCCAAGATGTAAAACACCGGTAAAGTTCCTTTAACAAGAATACATACAATACAGCTAGTACTGGCACAGAAAATCATTATAGTAATGCTATTTGCCATTTCAAATGCAATGTACTTGTGACTTCGTTTTCGTTACATTTACAGTTGAAACTAGTATAATGAGTGAGCGGCCCCATTTGGACTTCATCCACGAGAAAATTCCATCATCTAACCGAGCGGACATCGACATCCAACACTTGTTATTTTATCATGCTGAAGAAAAAGATCTTCTTGAAGCAGCTACTCAAGGTGTGGTAGAGAAGTTAAAAGACATAATCAAATACAAGATGTCACAGTTGAATTTAAACTACATGGACAGTGTTGGAAGAACCCCTTTGATTTTGGCTTCTGAAAATAGGCAGTTTGATGAAGAATTGTTCCAGATGTTGGTGTACAATGGCGGTGCCAATGTTGAAAGTGGTCTCCCTTACTTTGTAACTCATGAGAATGTTGAGGCCCTAAAACTGCGTCTTAGCTACTGTATAACAGGAAATGAAGAAGTTAATGCCGAGAACAAAGATGTCAACGCCAAAAAAATTTGCTGTCCATTGTTGATAGCTTGCAAACTTGGTAGCTTTGAAATGGTTAAGTTACTTCTTTCTCACGGTGAGAAAGCTACAGAACACGACATCAACTGCAACTGTGATGTGTGCTACTCAACTGAATCCAACATTTCTCGTGCATTCATTCGTTTGGAGAGCTACAAAGTGCTCTCAAGCCCCCTGTATATCGCTGCGCAGTACATTTTGTGTTGTGAAGCTGCGAACGATCCAATTGCCCAAGCCTTTGAGTTAAGTGGAAGACTAAAAGAGCTGTCAAGCATAGATTATGAGTTTAAGGATGAGTATGTAGCCCTGAGCGAAAGCCTCGAAGCTTTCCCTGTAGATCTTCTTGATGAGTGTCTGGTTATGGAAGAAGCACGGGTGCTAATGAATGCAGCCGTACCAGAGGACCTCGAACACCAACGGTTCAAAGAACCTAAAAACTTTCATTTTCTGGAAAGCGCAATAAGGAACAAGAACGAAAAGGTAATGAATTTGCGACTGTTATCTGGAACTACTTAAAAACAGATTTAATATCCTCAATAATCTCTGTCTTCTCAAATATATTTGTTACTTAAGCGTTTCCACATAAAATCTGCTTGTGCAGACGCGGCTTTAATTTATAGCAGTAAATGTAATACTAGTTTTATCCCCCGTTGTATTTCCTTTATAATAATTCCTAATTTTATTATTTTTTATCAATTATATAGTTTCTTTCATTCCATTTTACTCTTTCCCTTTCATCAACTGTACATAGCTCTTATATAATTGTTGTAATTTTTACCCGAGTAATTCAGCATTTTGCTGCAAATTGGATTTTAGAAGAAATAAATGTATTATTATATTAATCCTAACTTTGTGAATCATTCCCTTTTCAGTTTGTTTCACACCCATACAGTCAACTACTACTGAACGACCATATGTTCCATAAATTTCCCAAGCTCAGAAACGCCAGCTGGAAAGTAAAATACTTCTTGTTACCTTTTATGATCATGATCCTTCTTCCTGCGTTGGTTTTGTGTTACGTGTTCCGTCTCAACAGTCACGTGACTAACTTAATGAGAACGCCGCTGGCCAAGTATATGTTATTCCTCTGCTCCTTTTTGGTATTTTTGGTAGCGTTGATACGTTCAGCCTTCCAGCCAGTTGAAGAGTTTCTGATGGTCACCCCTGTTGGTAAGTAACTGAAAGTTCTTTCTAATATGCTTCGTCTGAGTAATCTTACTGTTATATTCTCAATAGAAACCCATTCCCTGTCTCCACATAGCCTTAGCTCAACAATTTATGATATAGAGACAAACCTAAGGTGATTAAAAACTAAAGTACTTTTGACTCTACGCAGTACTTGGTACTGACTGTGTTTTCCTTAACGGCTTACAAACAGCTAAAATTAGTCACTAAATACACTACTACTAAAATAAACTCATCTATCGAGCAACTTTCTTTTGCTCTCTTAGTACTCATTATTCAAGTCGAGATTAAGACGACAAAGCTTCAGTTCTAAACTTCACTATTTGACGATAAATCGACAAACGAGCGTTGAACAGTTGAAAATGCGGTGATATCCGGCGATAGCGGACGAGGCGTTAGTGAATAATTGTTTTATTAAATACAAACCTTTGGATATACGAATCAAAATGAACTTTGAAACTTTTACTCCAAGTGAGAATTGACTTTTAACAAATTCTACACTCGAGTGATTTGGCGGGGCACTTGATGTACACACCGTTATGTCCGATATACATCTTAAACTTTTCGCCTTTCAAACAAGTTTGGTGTAAGCGCAGGCTTCAAGGCTCGATAACTTGGAAAATGTTTCTGTTAATACTGCATTAAACAAAAAAATATATTGAATGTACCCTGAGCCCTAAGGTTGATGACTGTCTAACAAACATTGAAGTCGGGTAGTTCTCACAGTATGAATATAAACCGCTCAAAGAAAAAAGAAGAAATTTAAGCTGAAGTTGCCAAAAAGGTAAGAACAAATAGCCTCGGCAAAACTGACTTTTTCTTATAAAAAAGCGTGCATGTGTGAGAGACGGCCTGGACTCTAGAAATAGTGAGAAGGATCTGGATCCGAGACGAGATGAGATATGTGTTTCGGCTGTACGCGTTTTTAAACTCGTGTAGTTTTGTCAAGATGCATGTGAATAAGTCTAGTTCTGGTCAAGAAACACCCAGTTTCGGCTTACACGTAGATTATTTCCTTAACGGTTTATAAACGATTCCCTTGCTAAGCTAAATCCTTTTACGAGCCTAAGTGGCCCATTGAAGCCGATGCTTATCTCCGGTTTCTGTAGTGTTGATGCGGATGAGAGTCATTAACTCCCCCTGGACGGGACACTAATCCATCGCAGGTTAGCCCCCAGCAGAAGCTGGTACTC
>JAOCPT020993212.1:15000-23243 GCA_026546935.2 Palythoa grandiflora | reverse complement strand
TTGCTATTGAAATCATTGTTTTATTCATTCATCACATTGCTGTTTTCTACCAACTTTAGGTTGGATTGTTCGGCCCCATTCCCCCACGGTCCCTGATAAAACGCTTACCGAGGTGTACTCCTAAAAAACCAAACTTTTGATGGGGGTGGGGATACCTCCTATACTGGTATCAGGGATGCTCATCTTATTTTTTAGGTTTCAGAATCAGCAATTTGGTATTTTTTTTGGCAAGAAAAGTCGATTAAGCAATACCTAAGTATGAATGAAACAAATATTTTCCTTTATATTTTAACATGGTAGCACTTTTAGTAATAAAATACAATTGATTTACGATATCTGTTTTTACGAAAACCATGATGTATAGGACTTTGAACATACCTGTGAACTCGGGTACCATTTGAAGAATGCAACCTGGTAATACTTTCTTTGTTCGCTTATCTTCTATCCTTGTAGAATGAGGGCTCACCTTCGGTAAAAAGACATCCGAGCACTTTTCTGGTGTCCTCCGAAACTGTCACAAATATACTATCTCTTTTAAACCATCTACAACTGCTCCAGGAGCGATCGAAGCTTGTTGCATTCTCATTAGTCCACAGTACTGGTGCTTTGGTGCTCTGGTCCACACCACTGATTTCACTGACTCATTGTTGTTTTTGGTATAGCCCTCTAGGCATTTTGAAAGAAGTGTTCTGTTGCTACGTCGGGTAAAAAGAGGTTTTAGAACTTGAAAAAAGATTTTTGATAGGTAATAATCATCCGAATATGTTTGCTTGTCAGGTTTTAGGGCTTGATCTTGTTGCCATTTACACCAAGAGTGCTCTCCTTTTCAGCGGTTTTTATGTTGCACGTGGGCGTTATCTGATTTCACTGAATGGTACAGGATAGCCCACACAGCATTTGCCATTCCATCTAAATTTCCTGAATTATTTCTGACTGCCATACCATAGTATTTTTGAAAATTTTCGATTTTCTTTTCCGTAAGTCGGCCTTTTCCTCCAAGCCCTTTCCCATCTGGTAATTTTTGTGTGTTTTTTTTAAATTCCTGCAAGCCTTTTCCCATGCGTTTTTGTACATGCCCCACACATTCAGCCTTCTCAATGTTGATGTGCTCACCATAGGGGTTTGACTCAATAACATATTTGTAGGCCTTACTATCTCCATCAAACAGACTTTGTGTATTTGATGTTGTGAGTTTCGATTGACCTGTTGTATATCTTTACTGCAATATCAGCCTCCGTGGCAGCAGATGATTTATCAAAATTCTTTCTGAAACACCACTTTTTGTATGATTTTCATACCAGGCTAGATATTCATCAGAAGTTGGGCTAAGATTTGCCATCCTTTTACTGTCATGTGCTAGTGAGAATTACATAACGTTTTCTTATGCGTTTCACACGCTTTCTGTTCATTTGAACATCCCCATCGTTTTAATTTAAGATGTAAAGGGTTTGCTTGGGTTTGCGTGACAGGCTGATTTCAGTTGGGATGCTGTTATGCGACCAGCTCTCTTCTGGATCCGCAGTTTTGATTTTGCTTCTTCTCTTGTGGCCTTTTTAATAGCTTGGCATTCATCTTCTGTAAAAGATATCTCCTGTTCGTCACTATTCTGTTGCAACTCCTTGAAATCAAGTTTCTTATAGTCAGAATTGTAAATTGTTTCACTGAGACATTTGGGTACATTTAAATTAACTTTTGGAAAATAATCTCGTGAAATGGTTTGACTAAATATAAAATAATGGTTTTGATTTTGCAGATGAATTATTTGTAAAAATTGTTTGTTGTTTATTTCTGGAAGGTGCAGTGACACTGCTAGTAAATTGGGAAATGTTTTTCCTAGAAGCACTTGGTGTGACTGCTTTTTCTTGTAGAAGACTCAGTTTTTGTTTTTCTGAAGAAATGTTTATCTCATCAAAAGGTAAATAGGGAATGGTTTTCATATGTGTTGGTACCATCCATCTGCTTTTCTCACCAGTGTATGTTGCTGAATCTCTCATTTTTGTACCAGCTTCAACAGCATACAAGAGTGCTCCCATGTGCGAGCAAGCTTCACACAATCCTGTGATACAGTCACAAATGAACAGCTAACAGTGCTTTCATTTTCTGCCAAAAACCAAGTCTTGAGGGATGTTTTACTTGCTCTCTGAGACTAATTTATCAAAAATATAGTAGCAATATTTCTGGTTCGTATTTTGTTATTCAAAATGATTTGTCGTCCTTAACTCTTCTCTTATCTTGTGTCAACTGATGACAGTTCTTTCGAAACAGTTTCGGCTTGGTAAGAGCCCTCTTCAGTCTAAATAATTTTAATCCCCATGACGTAATTCACAAATCCAACATCTCTGTGGTCTCACCGAAGCGTGCAGAGCGATTTGGCTGCGTTCTCAACTTCTCTTGTTCCCAGTTGCTTTTTCATCAGTCTATGGATGAGGACCTTCTGTGTAGTCTTCTTTGTCATCTGTAGTTTGTAGTTTTCTGTTTTCAGCATCGCCCTCGCCACCCTTTCGGGATCGGCACACATTCGTGACAATCTGAGAATTTGGGCCGACACAGACTTCCTCATAATCGTGCTTCACCTCTTCTCTTGTCTTGTGTCAAGAGCCCTCTTCAGTCAAAATCATTTTGATAAATCTTAATGTAGACGAGAAAATTGGCCACATGATGTGACGGGCGCTTTTTATACTATATGAGTTAAATCCACACAAAGAAACTTTTTTCAATAACGAGCCTTGGAAGTAAGAAGACGCGTAGTAATCCGAAGAACTGTGTAATGCTGTCGCCATTTTGGATCATGTTTATGACGTAATGTATTATAGTCACATGATTGCAAACGAAGAATACCGAGACACTGTTTGTCTTTTTCCAATTTCAAGGAGTGCTTGCTCTAAAAAATTTAATATACCTTTATAATATGTGTACGAAATAATAAACACATAAAAATACCTCAGAAAACCAGTCGCAGCATCAATGAGGTTGCACTGATCATGAGGGATGTTGCAATCAATACTTCCCTCTGCCACTATATATATCAGGTCTACATCATATAGGCGACCTCAAATGATTACAACTTATGCACAGTACACTTGCAGTCTAAGACTTTAAGCATGAAAATACGCCACTTTGGTATAAAATACGTCCACTAGGACATTACTTTAGAACGTTTTACTAGCAATTCAGACAGAGCTCAATGGTTCTGGTAAACTACTTCACCACCGAACAATGTAAAGAAAAGTTTGCGAAAACTATAGACTTGGTGATTACTTGATAGACAGAAAATGTATTTTTTACAGGTTATTTACAGCCAACCACTACTCTATTTTAACAATAAAATATTATATTTTGCTTTGTCATTCAGCAATGGCATGTTGTAAAAACGATGTTTTATCCATAAATATTGCTCTAAAGCCAAATGCAGAAAAGATTTATTCACATTAGTTTTATTGATTGAAGTTTGAGCTAATGATTGCACACGAACTAGCTGGCGGAAGTAATACAGAACTTCACCAGGCCTTGTTCTTTCATCAGTTGCTCCTGTTGTTAATGATTTCCTGCATTGCCTCCCCATTTTTCAATTATGAAGGCGTTTCTTAACGTTCTGCTACCTAGTTATCCATATACAACTGGGCTAATTTTAACCGAATAAAACTGCAATAGTAAATGGAACTTGGATTAGATCTGTATTAGATAGTCCTAAGAGTTTTGAATAGACCTGCTTGAGATAGTTGACATCGTCTCCACCAAGTGTGCCGTCTTTGACTGGGGGCAGTACTTGTACATAGGATGTATCACTCCAGTCGCAGAATCAATATCAGATGAAGGCAAAGTTCGCATTCTGTGAGACAGGGTTTTCAGTTATTCGAACAGATCCTTGTCTAGCTTGTTCAGTGAAGAATTCTCCAAGGCTGTCACGGTAATCGTCTGGCAATTTAAACCCTTTCGTTTTGATGTCTACCTGGAATTTTCGCATGATCTGTATTTCAATCGATCAGTTGTTTGTGTGATAATTGCCTACAATCCCATTGTACCTCTCAAAACTAAAACACCAAAACCCATGAAATCGATTGAAGTCATAAAGACAAGTTTTCAAATTACAATGGAGATGTATATTTTTGCGTAACAGCATCAGGCCCATAGAATTTAACAACTTCATGCAAAAACCGTAGCAAGTACGCATCGCCAAACTCATTGTCTTCTTTAGTGATTGTTTTCTTTCCCAAAAGTTTACAAGCGGATACAAACAACTGCCAACATTCAAGGTAATTCTTTGACAGAATACCCTGCAAGGTATGCATGGAATATACAATTATTCAGCTCTGCCACTGGTCAGCTGTAAATCCACCACAACTCTCTGCAATTTTTCCTGGGATGCTGCCAATATCCTGAGGAGTTGTCATAGAGCCAACAACATGTTGCATTCGTTTAAAATCTTCTTAAATCAGGGGAGATTCTTCATTCTGCCAAAATAATATATTTCTTCATATGCTTTGCAGTACCAAGATACAAGTTGTGCATTGGATCCACAACGAAAAATTCTATGCAATCAAAATACTCAAGTTCACGCAAAACTGAATATCTAGCTCCATACTGTGAGCATTTATCATGTTGGGTTGTTGGTGTAGTTTAACTCAAAGTCTCTCTGCCTTCTTTCTTGAGCTCATCCGATGTCCGTGTTGGCCACTCGTTTCGATCAAACACACTGAAATCTAGTTTTCCATTTAGGTAAAATACTTTTTTTTACAAAAAGAGCAGCCTTGGTCGGCCATAAAATTATGGCCAAGAAATCCACCAATTTTGCGTGCTGTGGGGATGTCGTACGCAACACAAATAAGGCCAGTTTTTATTGGTCTTTTAAAAAGACTCCCATGAATAAAGAGAATCCATGGCTGGCCTTCCATAATGCCTGCAATTCGTATACTAGAGTTTTTAAGAAAGTGTTTTGGGTTCTGAGGGACCAGGAAGAACGCTCACTATAATCACATTTTTTAGCTTGTATCTTTCAAGCCTTGGTAAATTCTAAACCACAATGTAGAGTACTCCAACAGATCTTGGAGAATGTTTATGTGGTCTGAACCAGTCTACATTCAACATAAGAGCAAGACTATTAACATTCACACGGAAGCCAGTACTTGCAAGTTTTCTCCAGACATCTCCGTCATGTATATCTGCCTTGAGATTATTTACACCTTCTTTCTTTCTCCACTCTTGACATTTATCCCAGAATCCAAGTATATCCAAGAGTCTGTAAACTCTTTGTTACAGAATTGTAAAGAAATACCATCTTTGGATACGGTATTGTCTTGGTGGCTGTACGAACTGATTTTAGGAGGAACTCTCCAAATGGACCATGGGCAAGCTAAGATAATCATATTAAATACGTGGTTACTATACTTAAGTCTTTAAGCAATTTTGCATTCCTAAAATTTGAAGAAAATAATGTTCAAAAAGTTGCTTTTGATGTGGCAACCATGCTTTCAAAATCTACAAATTATATTTTATACTCATCTAATTGACCAGTTTAGCTAGTTTGGTAGAAATTAAGGTCTTATTTCTATGATATGAATATTGTACTAACTTTTGTATTATTGTACCCACAAAAAATTATTGCCGTTGTCATATAACATGTTTCTATACAACCCGTGCTAGTTTTTTATTTCGTTCCACTTTTTCCTTTTATCATTTTTTGGTGCACATCTTTGACATTTATTATATATAATATTAAAGCACAAGATTTCTCATTCAATTTTCTCTTGTGATTTAGCCACTTGCAACTGTTATATACTTTATAAATTATTCGACACTATTTTAACTCTTGCCATTTCGACACTAGTCCTGTCAGGGACCAGGAAGCACATTGAAAAGTTGGGGAACTGGTTGGTATTGTCACTGAAAGTGGGGAGGGGGAGGGGACTTGCTGTTTGGTATCGTCAATTTTTATCTATTTTTTTATTTATGATATTTTAATATTCTTGGTGCAATAAATAGGGGGACGGTAAGTAGCCCCCCCCCAGTCAGTCCCCCCATCTCTGTGGTCCCTGCCTCTGTTGTAATTTTAGCAAATAGGAACAACTCAACACCATGATGAAAGATCGACTTGTTTTTGGAATGAACGCCGAAAAAAATTCAGCAAAAATTGCCTCAAGAAACTGGATTAACTTTCGAGAGAGCCTCAAAATTGTCGTAGCAAACAAGAATTTAAAAGAAATAAACAACCCCGTGAGTCCCAACAAAGGGAATGTAAATAAAGTCACCGCTTCAAAAAAATAAACACTACAGTACTGGTAAGCCAGATCAGAAAAAGTACATGCAAAAACGAGGCTCTGGAGGTTAGAAATGTTTTAGATGTGGTGCGAAACATGACCCAAATGCATACAAGTATAAAAATGAAACCTGCGGAAAGTGTTTGTCCATGAGATGTTTGGCACGTTATTACATATGAGGCAATATGGAAGTATTGTGTTATCGACCCTACTACAACGCCATTTGTGTCAAGTTTAGACCAAGTAAATCTTGATAATTCTACAAGGCGTCAGTGGGAATCTGACAAGAGCAAGCAAGCCATTTTCGTCAAGTTGCTTGAATGTTCCTTGTGACTTGTTTCTCAACTCTCAGACAAAGTCCTCAGTAGCATAACCTTGTTGCCTACCTTCAACCTATGGACTTGTTCGGTGGTACAGTTAGACGTTGTAGGTGTATCTCCATTGATGTAGACAATGAACTCCATAACCTCACCCGGCATACTTCTCGTGACATTCAAATTGTAGATAGCTACGTTTAACTTCAAGAAAAAGATGTGCGTAGCCATGTTTGCTCAAGTTTCCTCAAGGTTTCTTGTAAGTGAAAGTAGGAATTCAATCGTTTCCTCACGATAATGACCAATTCTCACGTCACTGACCGCCTTAAGAAATCTTAGTTCATCATTGTTTACCCTCATCAGATTAATCAGTTTCTATCGATAGGGGAATGCAAGCTGGAATATCGTGGATGTAAAGGCATCATTAAAAATATTTGGCATATTTGGTAATTGACAAAAATCGTCTACTACATTTACTTGTTTCTGCCCAAAAGGATGAGCATACGTTTGCCGCTTTGGCTGACAGCAATTTGGATCGTGTTCACCAGCTCCAATACTCTACAGCTGGACATACTTTTTTTGCCCCAAATAACTACGTCTGACAATCGAAGACGAGGTAGTACAGATGAATTTGATTTTGCATGGTTCACTAATTTTTGCCACGGTAATTTGGCTCTACGAAGCCCGTAAATAAATTGAATGGTACTCGCCATTTTTCGATCGAAAACAGTGCAGGCAAGACCACTTGAATACACCACAGCGACTGGTTTACCAGTTTCTCTCAGTCTCTTTATGATAATTGACATCAAGAACGATTTTCCTGTCCCTTCTAGGGCCATGATTACTAAATTATTGCTCTCTAAAGTGTGATCTAGAGTGATCTCCAGTTCGTCTGTCAACCTACAAGAAAAGCCATGTAAATCTAAGTTTACATAATTTAGTTGTGGGGCTGTAACGGAATTTTAATAAAACTACCTATCTTTCTATCTTTCTATCTATCTATCTATCTACCTACCTACCTACCTACCTACCTACCTACCTACCTACCTACCTACCTATCTACCTACCTACCTGCCTACCTACCTACCTACCTACCTACCCCTACCTATCTACCTACCTACCTACCCCTACCTACCTATCCCCTACCTACCTACCTACCTACCAACCTACCTATCTATCTATCTACCTACCTACGTACCTACCTACCTACCTACCTACCTACCTATTTTACCCTACGGCAAAATTGTACATGCGGCTTTTCATTCACAAAGCACATGTTTTCACATTGCCGGGAAATTACATTCAGGTTAAAGCACGTGGTCTCAAAAGCTGAAAGAATCGAAAATTCCTCGTTGTTTTTTAGCCAACAACATAAATCCCAAACTAAAGATTAAAACTATTTGGTTTTTGAAGGTTCTAACCCGTGTCATAATGTTAGTTTGGCTGGATTAAACACATTAATTTTGCCGGCAAAATTTTCCAATGCCGCTTCCCATTCATAAACCACATGCAGATTTACTCTGAAAATATCTCGTTATTTTAAAGACATCAACTCACAACAACAAAAAATAAAACCAAATTGGTTGTAAAACGATTAAGTTTTGTGATTATACTAACTCCAGCTGGATTATCATTCTTTATTTTTTTTCCCGAAAAATCCACTTCAGTGCGAATC
>JAOCPT020992286.1:0-14710 GCA_026546935.2 Palythoa grandiflora | reverse complement strand
ACACGGTCATTTATGCCCGCTGATTAGATGCTTTGATGAGGGCAGTTTGCTATTTGGCCGCGTATATTGATGATAATAATACATAGTCGCTTGGAGATATGGAAATTATTTTCTCGTGTTCAAATTGAACATTTTGGACACTCGAAAATAAATTCCATATCTCCGCGCGCCTATGTATTATTCTCTATGTATTGAAAAATGAAATGTCTTGCGCCACACACATATTATACGGCTAAATTTAGAGGCGAACTGCCTTCATTGTTTTTGGGGCAGTCTTTACAGTGAATCTTCTTATGTTTTATGCTGTCTCGCTAAGTTTTAGTAGATTTTGTAGCACAAAAACTTTCCTAGTCATCAAGCCTTAGCTTGTTCTTGAATTGTTCTTGAATTTTGGCAAATTTGAGACTCGTTGTTCTTATAAAGTTGTTCTTATAACAAAAACGTGTATTGACTGCCTCATTTTTAGTACCTTGTAGGTGACCGGCATTTTTTTTCCAATATCGTTCGTAGATCTCTAAGGAACAACAAAAGGCACTGAAGATCATCTCTGTTGTTGGCTGCTCCGCGTCTTTGTTAGCTGTTCTGTTGACAATGACAACGATGTTGCTGTTCTGGAGAAAGCTAAAAGAGCCGAGGACTGTTGTACTGGTCAACCTTTGTGTGGCTATTGCTACTACCTGTGCCCTTGTTATCAGCGAGACCGCTGCTCGCAGCAATAAGGTAGGGTTTTAAAATATCCTTTTAAACACCATCCTTTACAAGATTTTTTCACCTAAACATATATTTTTTGGTTCAGGAGTCATAAGGTATCCATGGTCATTGTATAGCTTCTACTTGCACTTTATTTACCGATAAAACGTTCAATGCATTAGTATAAAAACAAAATACACCGATCGATACAAAATTATTCTAAATGTTTTAATTAAATAAAACAAAAAAATAAAATTCTGAAACTATTCGTTCATTTCATAAAGATAATTACCTAGTGATACCTTGAAATTAAGTTATCCTCTAAGTAACGATACTCCCAGGGAGCTCATTCCAATATTTAAATGCCCAGAGGAAGAAAGGTGTTTGCATGATGATTATAATTTGCATGTCTTAAAACTAAATTGCATGCAGTTCTACGTGATAAAGGGTGAGTAAATTCTGTCTAACAATCTTACAAACAACCCTTTGGAACACTACTTTCCATTACTGAGCGGGTGTTATCGCCCATTAAAAATAACAAAACCGCAAAAAAATGATAAAAAACCGGAAAACGATATAAAAGTTCGTCCAAACCAAAACATTCGATCATCCCAGTTTGCAACACACTTGATTTTTGAATTTCATTTTTTACCTTTCATATCGTGACCTTCCGTATTGAGTCTTTGCATAGCGTCCAAAACGTGTCCTTCCCTATCGTGACCTTCCATACCATGAACTTCCATATTGTGACCTTCCATATCGTGACCTTCCATATTGTGACCTTCCATATCGTGACATTCCATATTGCAACCTTCCATATCGTGACCATCAATATTGCGATCATCCATATTGCAATCATCCTTATTGTAACCTTCCATAGGGTAACATTCCATATCGTGACCATCCATATTGCGATAATCATTATTGTAACCTTCCATATGAAAACCTTCCATATCGTGACTATTCATATTGCGATAATCATTATTGTAAGCTTCCATGTGAAAACCTTCCATATCGTGACCATTCATATTGCGATAATCCTTAATGTACTGTAACCTTCCATATGGTGACCTTCAATATTATGACCATCCATATTGTTTCCTTCCATATCGTGACCTTCTATATCGTGACCTTCCATGTCATGACCTTCCATATTGTGACCTTCTATATTGTTTCCTTCCATGTCGTGACCTTCTATATCGTTACCTTCCATATCGTGACCATCCATATTGTTACCTTCCATATCGTGACCATCCATATTGTTACCTTGCATATCGTGACCTTCCATATCGTGACCTTCCATATCATGAACTTCCATATTAAGACTTTCCATACGTGACCTTCCATATTGTGACCTTCCATATTGTGACCTTCCATATTGTGACCTTCCATATCGTGACCTTCCATATCGTGACCTTCCATATTGTGACCTTCCATATTGTGACCTTCCATATTGAGACCTTCCATATTGCGATCATCCATATTGTAACCTTCAATATCGTAACCTTCCATATTGAGACTTTCCATATTGCGATCATCCATATTGTAACCTTCAATATCGTAACCTTCCATATTGAGACTTTCTATATTGAGACCTTCAATTTTTTGACTTTTAACATCGTGACCTTTCATTCTGAGATTTTCCATATCATGACCTACCATATTCAAACCTTCCATATCGTAACCTTCCATACTGACGCTTTCTATTTCGTGACCTTCCATATAATTTCAGACTTTTTCTATCGCAACCTTTAATACTGAGACTTTCCATATCGTAACCTTCCTCAGTGAGACTTTCCATATTAAGACTTTCCAAATTAAAACCTTCCATATTGTGACCTATACGGTTACTACTTAAGTTTATTTTACTTAATTAAGCGGTATATTTTGGCATATTTTCAGATCTCATGTACAGTCATGGCCGTTTTGTTGCATTTCTTTCTGCTTTCCATGTTTACCTGGATGCTGTGCGAAGGGTTTATGCATCATTATGCCGTGACTCAAATGGTGAAGTTACCACACACAAAGATCAATTATTTACTTGGTTTTGGATGGGGCAAGTAACATTTGTAATTTAAATTAACTCTGAAGTGTGGAATACACAGTCCAACAAGCGACAAATTTTTGTTTTAACCCAGCTATTCAGACTAAACTTTTTGGTAATTCCCTCTTAGGAACATTGAGAGTCACGCAACAGTATCTAAAAGTTAGTGGGGTAGCTCGTGTGATCGCGACAGGTTCTAATAAAACAAGGGTGTAGCAACAATCTTTAGCTCAATTTTAATACTCGCTAATGAATATATTTGATCCAGTATTTCATATTCAAAGGGAGGACTCTAATAAGCCTTTACCGTAAATGTAAATAAAGCAAATGCTAGAAACACTCACGTGTTCCGGGAAGAAATTTAACCTGCGTCTCATCGATTTCATTAATTATTTTCTAACATGAAATACCGAGGAAACGATATTAACCCTATTAGCCCCAGGCAATTTATCAACATTCAACTTCTCCTTACATAACTCAAACAAAATAATATAACCGGTAATGAGAAATAAGGAATTGATCAAGTGAAATACACTGTGGAAGTTGAAAAGTCGAATTCTCCCAAACTGTTTACATCTATAGAAAGAATGGAGCTCAGTTGGGAGAATTTACCAACACCACATTTATCGTGTTTGGGGCTTTAAGGGTTAAATACTGATTTCTCCAATTTATGGTGATGAATTGTTCTGTTAAATTTACTCTAATCCTGAAATGCGCGTGCCCAAACGTGTGCACAAGGCCAACAATAGCGCAGTGCAGCTATACTAAAAATAGGAATTTTACCCCCACGTGACTCGGGCAAACAGAGACATGTTTGACAAAAAAGTCAATAGAAAAATTAGCAATTTTAGAATTATAAGGAACGGATTTATTGTTAAATTTTAAGTAATATGGTTGGTTGAAAATATTGCGTCAGCCGCGACTTGATTTTATTTAGCTGGTTTGTTTGTCCGATTTATGACGTAATTACTGCGCTGCGCTATTTAGAGACGAACTACCTTTATTGTTTGTTGAGCAGTCTTTACAGTGAATCTTTTTATGTTTTATCCTGTATCGCAAATTTGAGCCTTGTTGTTCTTATAAAAGAAGAGTGTAGTTGTTTAGGATCATTGATTTGTGGAAGGTTCCAAGGGTGACAGTGAATAGGACACGGCATTATCTCCAAGACCAGGTGTAGTTAGCACGTGTCCGCAATTATGCAGAGGAAGGGAAACCAGAGTATCCTCTCGGAGTCAGATTAAGATCGATAACTTCAGCTCACTTGCGGACTGGGAGCCAGGGACTCAATCCGGGGTTGGAGAGAGGGAGTGTGAGGCGCGAGTGATGACAGCTATTATATGCCAATTTGATTGCCTCAATCTGACAGCGCACGTTGAATGAATTTATTACTAACAAAAAGTTTTTAGTTACAGTCTACGCTGATAAAACTCTCTTTTGCAGCCTTCATATTTGTATAACACAACCAGGACAAACAACATTTGCTTTGTATATATTCAAACCAAATCCACTGATTTGTTAAATGATTTTAACAATAAGTTTTTATAGATCTTAGCAAAAACAAGTGTTTGTCTGTTGTGATTTCCGTACTGATAATATGTTTTATCCCAATTTCTTGACAACGTCCCATTCATCTTCCCTTCCTTTGAAAGAGTAGTTATAGACTACATAAAAAACCTCTTAGGACCCGCTTACATGAGAGGCGGAAAACATGTTGTTTACCTGAGCAGTTTCATCCCGGAATGGATGCTGGGATGAAAATAATCCCCCCTTCCCCGGGATGAGTCTTATCTCGCCCGGGATGATCTTCATCCCGCCTGCGCCTTCGGTTCTTTTGTCTGCGTTGTTCCACCTCTCATGTAAATAGGCCTTTATTTTATCATCACCACATCGATTTTAATTTTCTTTTCAGTTAAGCGGTTTGAACAAAGAGCTGGTAGTATTGTATGATAGTGTGTGCTTTTATTTCTATTTGACTATTTTAGTATTTAACAGATGCTACATAATCCTCAGAGGTTCTTGATTCCAGAATCTGACATTCTGTATTCCGTGGTCCAATTTCTGGATTTCAGATTCCTCCCTTCATGGTTTTTCAATTTTCCTTGTTTGTTTGTTTGTTTGTTTTTTCTCACTCTTGTGACTGAATTAACTTTCAGTGGGTTCCAGATTCCAAATAATTCTGGGCCGTTTACCATTTGTACAAAAAAACGGGTTGAGATGGATGAAGAGTAGTGGTACAGGCCGCTCATCATTTGCAGAGAAAAACAGGAATATTCAGTCAGCAATTCAAATGGTATAATTCATCCCACTGAAAACGCAACACTTAGTGGAGCTTGGAACGAACCGATTGTTAAAAATGGTACGTACAGCATTTTTCGGTCATTTCGGTTTGAACGAAAAAAGAGGAAAACGTCTGAGGGGATTTCCGTCTTTTTCAGCGGGATGAACTGTACATTAAAAATACTGAATGAAAATCCTGGTTTTTCTGTGCAAGTGGTAATTGTACATGTCCCAAGATTCCTGATTTTGATACTTGGGGCGAAGTGATACACCGCCAGATAATTGAAGTACGGAACAAAATAGTATCCAAACAAGCGTTTAAACGACTAATGATGGATTTATCTAAGAGGAAAATACATTTTGATAAATTGATGATAATAACAAAAAATCCGCCCAACTGCATCACGTTTTATTAAAAAGATCACGAACTAATATTTTTTATTGAACTTATGATTTGTTTCTAAACTGTAACGGCCTGGTTTTTCGGCTGGAGATTAAATTGATTTCTCTAGCTTTTGTAACAAAAAGAAATCACATTTACATTTAAATTGAATATCTAAAACTATATTTTGAATTGCGTTTTTGACTGATGAAAACTGCTGTCTTCTTAAGCTTGGACTTTTAAACTTCCAAATAGCGAGGAAGATTTGAGAACTTCGTGAGATTTCAGTAATTTTTGCACAGAGAATGTTTGCACGTTCCCCTGTATATTCGTAATTGTTCAAAAAATAATAATTATTCAGAAGGTTAGTTTTTCCATCTTTAATTTAAAGTTAGAGCTTTCGCGAGGGATCAAGACAGTAAATTTGTAATAACAAAGTTGGCTTTGTAAGAGCTAGTAAAACAGGAAACATCGAAGTAAACAATATTTGGACATGCGTTTGTACACAGTTTAATTCTGAACCTTCAACTCCTAAAATCCTGAATTAGCTGACAGTTTGATATAAAATAGCAAGAAAGATAATCCGAATAGGGAGACCATGATAGTGATTTTCACTAGATCTGTGTTGGCAATATTTGCTTCAGTTTGAACTAAACCTACTCATAGCACTTTTGTTGATCGAATTCGAAAAGTAAAATGTAAATATGCTTCTTTAATTCATACCACTGACAGCGGAGAGGCCTGAGATCCTATCATTTCTAGAAAACACACTTCCTATCGATGGATTATGGCGTCTGAAAAGTCGTGAAA
This sequence comes from Palythoa grandiflora, assembly GCA_026546935.2. Classification (NCBI taxonomy): domain Eukaryota; kingdom Metazoa; phylum Cnidaria; class Anthozoa; order Zoantharia; family Sphenopidae; genus Palythoa; species Palythoa grandiflora. Next base: position 8,507 of record JAOCPT020992286.1, on the reverse strand, counting down.
ATGCACAACGAAAATCCTTACTTCTCAGAGCGTAAATCCAAGGGTGACAAGCTGCTGAAGCATAGGCTATCAAAGCTGTCCAAAACCATATTGGAATCATCTTAACTTTAAAACATGGGTTTTTGGAGGCTGACTGCACGCAAGCAATGATAAAATTTGGCATTCCCAGCACGACAAAAAGTCCGATAATTATTGCAGCAGTCCATGCGGCTTTGTTATTTTTCAGAATAGAAACCCTGTCTTCTCTTTTCATGTTTTCTGTAGCAATCTTTCGTTTCTGTTTACGTGCTATTTTGAAAATGTTAAAATAGCAATATGCGATGATGTTTATTGGCAAGAAGATGCCCAGCAACTGTACAGAAAACCACAGATAAGGAAGAACTTCTGGATCATGAACAAAGAGCCGAATGGACGCAAACGCAAAGGAGAAGAACCAAATACAAGAAATTACTATCTTGCAACGTTTTAATGTTATTATGTCTTGAGCCCTGAATACGCTGACAATACTGATGTAGCGGTCAATCGCAATAGCGCATAAGTTGTAGGCTGATGCTATGATAGACTGTAGTGACAGAATTTGCACCATCTCTGATAGTAACTGGTCACTTTTCCAGACGTTTAAAATTGTCCGCAGCATCCATATTGGATGGATCACTAAACCAATGTAGAAGTCCGAAACAGCAAGGGAAGCAACAAAGGTATTGGAAATCGTCCTTAAAGAAGGCGTTCGCAAAATTGCAATTATAACCAGTGCGTTTCCAATCATTGCTGTCATCCCTGCGATGGCGTTAAGGGTTGCAATAGCATACTGTGATTCAGTGCTTAGTGCGCCAGAACATTTTTCCTGCGATCCAGAGAGCGTTGTGTTGTTAGCCTCCATTGTTGTAATTGACGCTGCTCTTTCTAACTTTCCAATCGGTAGACACTCTTAAATGTGTGTAGACACTAAAATATTGTGCTTTTCAATTTAACCGAGGTAAATCTGTCCGAGATATATCTAAACGATGTCCTTTTAGGTTCTTCGACGAACAAGAATCCGGTTACAAAACGTGTTTAGATGAACTAAACTCCCGTCTCGCGTTTCAGGTCATTTGTTTCCTTATTTCGAAGAACTTAGCAGAATGTGCTTGAAATTGCTACTGGCAAAATATTTCTTTTGCGTAGCTGCTGTATTCAAGAAATAAAATGGCTTGATTGGTTCAATACATATTTTTATATGTACAGAAATCGCTGAAACACTTCAAACTGCCGCAGTTTCCGATAGGGCGTTATTATTACAAGAATACTTGAAGTGAAGTGCTTTTCTTTATCACTGCCATTTAGGAAAGTTGAACAGGCGCAAATGATATTCTTTCAAGACTAATTAAAAACGTATTTTGGCTTCAGTTCTGATGGTTGCAAGTTGCTCTTTGTCCAATGCTTTTTTTCTTCCTTTCAGTCTTGAAATGTTCAGAGAGTCTGTTGAGATAATTGGTAAGCTGCATTAAACTAAAAAATAGACAGTAAGGCTTTTTGGTTTTTAAGCCTTTGTAATGTTTCCAAGCGGAAAGAGATTAACCATCCTTTTAGCTTCCATTTATGTGCTTTAATTCTAAAAAATAAATATTAAAAGCTTACAAAACTAAAAAGGCTTATGTCTAGTGAAATATTAAGTTCCTCTAAATGTTTAGTATTCATAAGAAACTCTCTACAAAACACATTTGGATTAACCTAAAATTGTTATGCAACAAAAAGGTAGCTGATCTTATCGCCACCAAGATCAAATGGGTGAATGGAATATTTTGCTCATAGATTACGTAGGATTACAGCTTAGCTAAAACGCTATGAAAAATAAACTAAATTGCTAATGTGCGATTCTCAAACTGTTTATAAGGTTCTCTATTACACTTCTTTAATTTTTTTCAATGATTTTTAAAAAAGAAACTTCAATATAGCTGATTATTTTTCAGAGCCCATTGTCCATGATGGTGTTGTATACTAGTCGATTCGCAAAAATGGATTTTAATACTTTGCCAAAACCCTGATAATGAAACAGTTGAGATAAGCTACAAAACCTTTTATACTAAGCTTTTGTTCAATATCCTTTATCATTTAACCCAAAATTCAATCTTGACGGGAGATTTTGGGTCGACAAATGGCTTGCTATATTCAGATTTAAGGGTCCATGAATGAATATATAAACGGTAAAAACGCTTATTTGTATTCTCATACAAACATCTGTTGCTTTCTCATTAGAGTTAAGGAAGTTTTACAACCTAGTGTAGAATTTAAACATCATAGCTAAATTAAAAAGAGTTTTAGCTTGTCGATTCATTGTTTTGAAGTCAAAATATCAGTAATATATGCATATTGACTGAAGTAGACAACGCTAATATACCTGGGATAAATGCCACCTTTTTCGATGACTTTCGGGCTTGTCTTAAATTTTAGGTTTAGATTTCAGTAATATAAATATTAAAATTTGAGACTAACATTTTTTCTTAAGACGATAAGATAGTTCTTCAAGTAAGGAAAATCTGAGAGAATATTCAAGGGTAACATTTAAATTATATTGTTAATAAAATGCTTAATGTATCGTAAGACGGATGTTTTCGTTTGAACTGTCACACTGTCCGATTACCATATTGGGGACAAACCCAACTGAGGTTCATTTTATTGAAACAAATTAACTCACAGAAATGAAAAAATGAACTGTAACCGACTTCAGGATGATGAAAATAACAGGTTCAGTATGAACAATGCATGGGAGTTTAAGTGAACTCGGATTTTGTCAGTCGTGGCCGAATGCATAAAGTAAAGTTTATTTAATGATTCTGGTTTAAATTATTTTCAGCAGATTTGTAACAAGCTTGCAGCCTTGGGTGTTTTCTTAACATTGTTCTTAAAACTTTACAGACTTCAGCCTCAAAGTATATTCTTACAAAACAAAAACATGCGTTTCAAACGAGGGTCGCCGAATGGAGTTTATATAAATCATTGCTATAAAGGAGGTTCTACTTTCAATTGCAAGAATTGTTTAATTCAACAGTTACTTGGTTTTCAGTTCAAGATGAACATGTTATTTATTGTCCGAAAATATAATTGAATCCAATTAAAGCCACTTTTAAATTTGATTTCAAAATTCTATGTTAAAAAAACTGGTCTGTGTCGTTTTTTATTGCAGTTCTACTCTGATTTTAATAATTTTAAGGAAAGCTACTCAACTGCCATTCGAGAAATCAACTGAAAGCCTGATCTCATATTTGCTCCTAAGATCGAAACAAGATCACATTCATTAAAACGGTGTTTGAAACTTCACGTAGAAAAGACTGACGTACTTAGCGGCCGTTAAAAATTTGCTAAAAAGTGCGATTCCTATACATTTACTTACATTGTCATTTTTTTCTGTTTTTCGTGTGTGACCAGTTTACAATTTTCTTTTAGATTGTAACAATGGGTTCCGCCAGATTTCTTGGAGTTTACTACGGTAACCGTTCTCAGGTTTTCATTAGCATTGGAGAGATACAATTAGAGTGTTTCGAGAGCGCTTCAAAATATCTAATCACAAACACTACTACGGCACTGACGTCTGTGCAAATATTTTGGCCAATTGAATCACGTAAACATTAACGATAAGGAAATTTCAGTTTGAATAAAATGTTGACTGAATGAAACAAAAGCTTCTTTTTGAATAGAAAGCCGCTTCATGCTGATTAACTATTGAAGTGTGGTTTTTGCCATTTTTGCTGATTTATCTTACTCGCATCCGTTATTTTGATTTAAAATTACAATATTTTCAGATTTAATATTTTTTCTGAAAGATAACTTCTCAAACTGCGTGCTTTAAAAGTAAGACGTAAAGCTTTTGATGATTTTTTTATCTTGATCATGAGTTGCTCTTTTAACTAAAATATGTAATTAAAGTCGTGTTCACTGGCACTTTTACTATGAATCATTCCCTGCAGAATTAAAAAACCAATGCAAACTATTTGGTTTAGAAAATCATCTTCATTAACTTCATGAAAACCGTTGACATTTAATAGAAATATTAAAAATAACCTAAAAACAATGAAGACTTTGATTTTAACGTGAGTAACTTGTTTTTATATTCAGTTTGGACAGGAAATTACATTCAAGTTTTTAAAGAACTCACAACACGCTGCCAAATTTACCGGATGTTTTAACACAAATAAAAATAGTTTGCAAATTCATTTGTGCATTGCTAAAAATAAAATGACTATCTGCCATTAAATGAAAAAGAAGTCGTTCTTTCTCTTCTTTCTGTGTTAATTTATATATTTAGATGCAGGAACAAGTTTTACAAACTACTGAGGGAGAAATTTTCGCAAAAATGAGGAAAAAGAAGCATTGCAGCCAAGCCCAAAGTTTTATAATTATTACAAAAAAAACGAGTGTCTGCATATGCCGGAAATGCTGCGGTTGTAGAACACTGTTTCTCTTCTTTTACCAACTTAAGGGGGCAGTTCTCCTAACGCCACTTTTTTGTGACTTATAATGACATTTTTGATAATATCACCATCCATACTTTGACGTTTTGAAAATCCAATCATACGACCACAGACTAAATGGAAAGTAAACATCTTAAATATTTTCAGATTTTTCGAATGAGTCTTAAGGAAGGAGAAAAGGTTTTGTAATCTGAAGTTTTTAAGAGAAATTTTAGTTTGGGGGATTTTTAGAGAGGTTTAAAAATTAATTTTGAAGTTAATATTTGATAGAAAAATACCAAACCGTCCGCAAACCAAAGCTGCATTTGCACATCGTCAGGAGGGACGGTTTGGAGAATGTAATCAATAATCTTCTCATTCAATGACTTATTTCAGCTCCCTCACTATACAGCAATATATAGGGACAAGCTCCCCCTTAACAACAGTAACATAACACCTGTTCTGAGGGAGTTAAACTGGCTGCCTGTCTGCAGTATGCTGTCGCTCAGAGATGCTATTTTAGCTCTTAAGTGTGTGAAGGGGCTAGCCCCAAGTTACCTATCAGATAAATTCACCACACCCTCAAGAGTCCATTCTGTTAACACTCGCAATAAAAATAAGTTATCTATTCCAAGATATAAGTCTGCTGCTGGACAACGCACGTTTTTTTTATCGAGCAGTCACTCTGTGGAACTCACTGCCGAGCAGTATTACGGACAATAGTTCCCTTATCAGTTTTTTTTAACCTTAAAACGATTTCGAAAATGTTGAGAAAGTTCTTTTGAATATTTAAGTTCTTCTCTCGGAAAAAGTTGACAGGTAGTAAAATTACAAGTGTCATATTTCCAAAAGTGTGCATTGTCTTGATCAGTATCGAAGACAGATGAGACCCAGCCAAAGTTGATTTCGCACTGAATAGTTTTTGACACATTGAAATTGAAACAACATAAATTACGTGTGGCAAAATGGCGGGAAAATGTTCTGAAGTATCGTCGAGGGACCGGAGTCGGAGAAATCAAGATAAAATTAAAGGCTTCTTCACATGGCCATGGGGGAAAACTAGTACATTGCGACGATACGTGCGCCAAGACTTTCGTCGTATCTGTCAAAGGACATGAGTATTTTTGTAAGGTAAGCTACAGTAACCAGACACATTGCCAGTTGATAACTTTTAAAAATTGCTGCAAGCAGTCAAATCTTGTAGTTCGAATTTATATTCAAGAACCCTGCAATACAACATTTTAATATGAGTGTTGCTGATGCTGGCAACCTCAGTAGTTATTGTGCCGAATATTCTGCTACATGTGGAAACTCCTTAGTTTGATTGTGGGATATCCGGCTTTATTTAACTTGCGTTTAGATTTAATTTCGATAATCGACTAAATAATCAGACCTTCAGAATTGTATAAAATCATTTCCTCTTATCTAGTCCATTTAACACATTTTGACGGAACAAAACGTTGTTTGTGTCATTGGTTCTCGCACCAATTATCCCGTCAATCAGTTTTCATATCGAAACTTCATTTGTGTGTATGCGGGATATCCCGCCTCACTTAACTCTTGGTTAAATCTGCTTGTCTGATAAATATTAAAAGCAGAATCGTTTATCACGCCTATCAAGTTTCCACATCGAAACTTCATTTGTGTGTATACGGGATATCCTGCCTCACTTAACTCTTGGTTAAATCTGCTTACTACTTAAATCTAATTCAACCCATAAATTCATTTATGTTCAAAAAACGACATTTAATCCAATGCTTACACATTTTTATTCAATCCAATCCCAAATTCATTCAATCTTCCCGGTAAAGGAAACATTAACATAGATTGAAAACATACTAAAAGGAATAGAACCGTATTCTCAAAATTTTATATTTTTTAAAATATTTTTTAAGCAGATAAATTTTCAGCTTTGGAACAAATTAATAGCTGATTATTAGGTACCTTTTTGCTTTTGTCCAAAGAAAACTATTTTAAGAATTTTCCAACTTTATGAATTTAACGTTTCTTGCAATACTCTATTCGAGAAATCAGAATGTGTAACGATTTTTTGCGAAGCCAGGATTGACCGGTGGGGATTGTGCAATTCAGAATAGCCACGGTTGATAAATTTTATTTTAAGTCCCCTTTCAAAATGCCCTTCTTTTTGGTCAAAGTGAAAACGGTTTGGGAGTAGGGTAATTTTTTTATTGCGAAAAAAATACGAAGACATTAAAATATGCCAGTTTGTTTCAGCGAAGCTGCTTTTTGAACATCAAAGGGAAACGTATCAACACCCTTTTTCGGCACGCCATTTCTGACTGTAAGTTTGGAAACAAAGCACTGTCTTCACGGCCCGTCTGAGGTAAGTTGATTTCTTTTGTTCATTTACTTTATTTACTTATGGTCTTTTGTTCATTTACTTTATTTACTTATTGAAGAAAGAAGGAAACGGTGATTTATCTATACATTATTCATTCATTCATTGCAAAGAGAGTGAAAAATATTAATTTCACTGTTGAATAAAGAAATAAAAAGAGTGTCAATCTTTATAAGGACCTGTTATTGTTATCGTGCAATGAATGTTGCGCAGTGGTCGCGATGGATGATAGAACTTTCCAGTTCCTATGACATTATTTTATGATAATTTGTTTGCTTTCTACTTTTAATCATGTTTGATAGGATTCGAGGGGAGGTCAAAAGCCAAAGACCACCAAGTATGCAATGCCCCTTTTCTTTTTTGTGTCCACACCAATGTGGGATATAAGGTTGTGGCAGAGTTCATTTGCCAAACAGAAGATACAGCCTCAATAAGCGAGGCTTTAAAGATAATTAGGCAGTGAAACAGTGATTGCATTCGTCTCTATTTTATGGTAGACAATTCAACAGCCGACATAAGTGCCATTGAAAGCCAGTTTCCAGACTCCGAAATTTACATTTGCGATTTTCACAGAATTCAAGCCTGGCAGTGCTGGAGGCGCACGGCAGCAAATAGCCTTAGTTCTGGACAGCCTCAAGCTCTTATTGAGATTTTCCAGCATGTTACATACGCTCGGCAACAGAAACAGTTTCTGAAGGCAGTGGCGAAACTCCGAAGTATACACAAGAAATTGAAATGTTCGAATCGATATTGAGAACACGTGAATGAATTGTGTAAAGCACTGGGTCCAGTGTTACCGCAAGCAGCAAGTAGTCAACACAGTTAACACTAACAATGGAGACGAAGCCCAGAACAAGCAATTCAGATACGAGTATCTTCCCAGAACCGTTGATAAGTCTGTTTATGGTATTGCTGTTATGCTGGTGTAATGTTTTGAACCCGATTCTTGGCAACATTATATTGACACAAATCTTAAACAGAGCTTCTATAGGCGATTCCATCACAGTGTGCCAAGTTATCTGCATAACAGACCATGCCGTTTCGTTAAACACTGTATGAAGAGCACGTTTGTCTCGGAAGAGTATTGTGATGAAGATATCTAGTGTATAGATATTGCTAAAGGACAATTTAAAGTCAAAAGTTCTGGAAACAAAAACATCAACAACTCAGTGAAGCTTCAAGTTCCAGGCTGCACATGCGAGGCATGGTATAAAATGCAGTTTCCATGCAAACACTTTTATGCCATCTTCAACACGTTGGAATAGTGAAACTTCAACCAGCTACCAAATTCCTACTCTGACACTATCTTCATCAAACTTGATACGGGTTTTAGGATGTCACCTTACCACACAAGGCACCATACCCAATACTGTGATACCAAAGATGATGGTCAGTCCGTTAACCCGACTGAGGGTAATGATGAGATGCTGACACCAACTTCTTCAGCAAGGGCAGTCAGTAAAAACATAAATTTGAAGTTGGCTACTATTCGTTCAGCAGCCTTTTTGGTGGATAATGCGAATTGCTTGTCTCAAGTTTTTGCTCAAATAGATGCAGTGCTTAATGTGCCCGAGTTGCCACTACATACGAGCCAAGTTAAAAAGAAGCTGAAAATTGCTAAAATTGTCAGTGATATACAGAGCGACAGTAACAACGGATGAACCCAACCCTAACACGGAAACCTACATCGGATTAACAAAGAACGAATTCAAAGAACGATA